>JAXIVJ010014437.1:0-30000 GCA_036785665.1 Chirona hameri | reverse complement strand
GGAGAGGATGTGGTTAGTGATTAGGTAGGAACTGAGCTGTGAGCACACTACTTTTTCGAGAATTTTAGACAAGGCTGGGAGGATTGAGATTGGACGAAAGTTGCCGGGAACATGAGGGTCGCCAGACTTGTGAATAAACTCCAATCTCCAATCAGATATCCAATCAATCTCCAGACTCCAATCAGATTCCTCCATTTGGTCACATGACCTCTTGCCACCCACCTGGTGTTATAGATAACATAACACCGCTCAAAACAAAGGGAAGGTGGGAAACTGGAAACTGGTAACCCCAACATACGGCCAGTGGTCCAAATGAGGTAATGAGGCTCCTGGCAACTGGTAACTGAGTTTCATACACATTTTGGCTGTTGGTAAAGAGCATAAATATTTAAAATCATTAACATTAAATGATAAGAATCATCGAAATAACTAATCACAACAAATCAATAAAATTAACTGAATTAAGATTAACTGAACTGAATTAACTGATCACTTCAGAAATCCCCTATAGACAGGTGAGCACTTACCGAGCATTTGTATGACGGCTCTCCTAGCTGCCAGCACTCCTGAAGAGTTCCTTCCTCGGAGGCTGGCGCGGGCCACGCTGCGCCGCAGATGTCTCCTCAGCCTGAGTCCGATTCTGATGTAGAGCAGGGTGATCACCAGCATCGGCACGAAGAAGAAGAGCACCGTGGACGCCAGGAACACGTGCGGGAACACTTGGCGCACCACGTTGCACTCGGCCGTGTCGGGGAGCGCCTTGCCGTTCTCGTCGAGTTCGAAAAGGATCCCGAACTGAAGGGCCGGGAATAGCGCGCAAACCAGCGCGATCGCCCATATAAGGATGATCGACCTCACCGCTCGAGATAAACCAGAGAACGTGTGCTGAAGAAGAGGATGACAGATCGCCAGATATCTCTCCACCGTGAAGGAGACGATCGTGAGGATGGACGCGTTGGTGGACGTCTCGGCACAGAGTCCGCGCAGCACACAGAACGTCTCTCCGAACACGTACTGGCCATCGGGTCGCCAAAAGGAATACAACTCGAACGGCAACCCCGTCACCAGCAGGAGCAGGTCCGACACGGCCAGGCTGAGCAGGTAGTAGTTGGTGGCGGTGTGCATGTAGCGGTTCTGCACGATCACAATACAGGTAACGGTGTTGCCGAAGGTGCTGATGATGAAGGTGGCGGCGTACAGGACCGTGATGGGGACCACCACGTGAAGAGGGGTCTGCTCCGGTGGTAAGGAGGTGTTAACGGAGGCATTGAGGTCGTAGTAGTCGTCGTAGTTGTAGAAGAGCTCGGAGTCGGTGTCGGAGGCGGTGGTGTTGAAGAGCTCGGAGTCGGTGGTGTTGCGGAATGAAGACATCAGTCTTTTTAGGTGCGATTCGCACAGACGTAAATGACCACCCGTATGTTATATCGGGTTGTTTCGGATTATTTTAATTGGAAGGTCAAGGTTTCCTAGTTGGGATTGATGGCTGGAATGTTCAGGGATGGAAAGCTGTGTTACACCGTGGCCACAGTGGTTATCTACAGTTCACTGGTTAGAGCCGCCACTCAACAACAGCACTATCAACTGAAGCTACCAACTGGAACTATAAATTTTACAGCAGTCCACAGTGTCGCGATTGCCGATTGTCAGAACGTTCTCAGAATGCACGGATTGTCCATCCCTAGCGTGACCGAAATCTGACCTCGCGCACTCCGAGATCGAAACAGTCGATATCGCGTGCGGCCTCTAGAACACCTTGGCACTGGACGACCCGAAGTTCGGCTGCCAGTCGACACTGACTGCCGTGGTCTCCTCGGTCAACACTGCTGGCAGCCACTAGTTGTGGTCTCCTCGGTCAACACCGCTGGCAGCCACTAGTTCTGGTCTCGGTCAACACCGCTGGCAGCCACTAGTTATGGTCTCGGTCAACACCGCTGGCAGACACTAGTTCTGGTCTCGGTCAACACTGCTGGCAGCCATTAATTATGGTCTCGGTCAACACTGCTGGCAGAAGAAGGTCTCTGTCTTACTAACCCGGTGGCACACGGCAATCCTGGATTGGCGCCGGCCGTTTGGGGGACGCTTGAGCAGCTGTTCGCATGCCTTGTCGGGCTGTTTATTCCGGCTCAGTGCCCCTCGGCGACTCCGATGTCTGGATGAATCCGGGAGTATGTTGTTAGAAATAGTTGTTAGTCATGTGAAGAGCCGCGAGAGATCTGAGCAACAACTGGTGATGTGCGACAGCGGTCCTGTAACAGAGAACAGAGACATGCATTCATTATAACGTTCTGGGGTATGACGATATACACCTATAAAATAATAGGCCAACGACTTTAATGATTTATATGGGTATATATGGGATAGTGATCGCTTTTTCCTACAGATGTTATATCTGGTTAGTATAAATATCAAGCAGTAGCCATTGACGTTTCCTATTTGCCAATATCTGATGGAATTTTTAAAGCAAAATAATAACCGAATGTAGCTGGTATTGATCTAAGACATGATACGCCTCCGTGAAGTTAATGTAAATCGCAAACAAATGTATACTCATTAAAAAAGTATTTCGCTCTAACATTAAATGCTCAAAGTTTCGACAGTTATTTTTTGTTTAAGTTTTTGTGTGTTTTTGTATGTTGTGAAAGCATTAGCACTTAGCGATGGTGGCCAGTATGACAAGTAACAAGACTCAATGTTACCTTTGAGTTTGACCTATTTGTAACAGGCCCTGGTTGCCCCTATTTGTAACAGGGGTGGGGGGGGGGGGCGCCCCCCCTCGCCCGGAAATCTCGAGATCTACCAGTCTGATTTTCACAAATCAAACGGTGTTTGATTGCCCTCAACAATATCTACATTTATAAAAATAAAATCCGAATGTATTATAGGGGGCAACAGGGGAGGGCATAAACTACACATTTCAGTGGTGTTTGTGATCCAGCACAGTTGTCATGTTTATCAACCGATTTTAACGCAACTAATGGGGATCGATAGAGATTGAATTGGAAATTGATATATGGCGGTGACTTTGAGAATTCAAAAATCATAGGCGTGTGCAGGTCACTCAATATGGGGTGAAGTAAATGCGTAATTAAACCATTTTTTTATGTTGTTTTTTTATAAATGAAATGGTCTGCCATTGTGACATTAGACAAAACAGTTATAAATCATATTTTTTTGCCATAGGCGGTACCAGATTAGTGAAAAAAGGAGGTCAATTAGGAACAAAAATATTAACCGCAGGCAAGTTGCTACCCAGCACTATAAATATGTCACTAATCGTAGATAGTTCCTAGTTGCATGTTGTACTTCATTATAGGCATATCCAGGATCCAAACTGGGAAGAATCAAGACCTTTTGATAGGCATATTATCCGCTATTATGATACTAACTAGTCAACAGTGACTATTTCATTTACAACTTCAATTCACATTGCTTACCCCCCTTTTTACCCTACCTGGACTCGCCTATTATCTTATAATCGTCCTTAGAGTACCCGGCGGTGGGTGTGTCATCTGAAAACTGCAGTATGTTATGTCATTGTAGGCCCATGCATCTGAATTTTCTTGCAATAATATGACCCCCTTTCTTCCATTCCTGAGCGCGCCTCTGCCATGAAAAAGGCCTTCATTCCCTCACCCTGCCTCATATGTGCATATATCATTATACACTTACCGTCTATTGCGCCGTTATCGCTGGCATATCATCATCACCATGCCAGTCACCCCCTTTTCATGTGCCTGAACACGCCCCTGCAACTTAATATGTAATGAATTACGCAAATAATGCTATCTGATATAAGCTATCTTGTACATCTTGATAGCAATAAATGCCCCTTGCATCGCTATATTGGCTTCCCACCAAGCATTACATATTTCCTGGAAACCTCCCCCTTTCAAGCCCCTGAAGCCGCCTCTGACATGCAATTTGTATGATATTGCATTAACATCAACTAATTTGCACTTGTTTGAATCACCGTAAACCGATGTAACTCTTTCATACTTGACGCAGTTAGGAAGAAACTGTGAAGATCGCATTTCCGTATTATTACCAAATGTCGCCGCCGAACCCTCCAAAACCGTGCCCTGGAACCGCCTCTGTTCAGATTAAGGACTACAAATTTTGACTCCATATGTGGAAATATATTTCGGGAAAAGTCCCAAAATTTAATGGGCCTGCTTCCAGCCGTTCTGGAGATATCTGCGAATAAACACGAAGGGGGGGGGGGGGGGGGGGAGGGGGGAATCCCCCTGTTACAAATAGGGTTAATAACATTTATTCACAATTTGTGAACTATTCATAGTGTTAATTTGTACTATAAGTATAATTCTGTCTTGCAAGCCTTGATATGCCATTTGTGGTAATAACATTGTGAACAGAATCTGATATCGTAAGCCCATGTGTGCCGTGTGTAATAACATTGTGAACAGAACCTGATATCGTAAGCCTATGTGTGCCGTGTGTAATATCATTGTGAACAGAATCTGATATCGTAAGCCTATGTGTGCCGTGTGTAACAACATTGTGAACAGAATCTGATATCGTAAGCTTATGTGTGCCGTGTGTAATATCATTGTGAACAGAATCTGATATCGTAAGCCTATGTGTGCCGTGTGTAATATCATTGTGAACAGAATCTGATATCGTAAGCCTATGTGTGCCGTGTGTAATAACATTGTGAACAGAATCTGATATCGTAAGCCTATGTGTGCCGTGTGTAATAACATTGTGAACAGAATCTGATATCGTAAGCCTATGTGTGCCGTGTGTAATATCATTGTGAACAGAATCTGATATCGTAAGCCTATGTGTGCCGTGTGTAATATCATTGTGAACAGAATCTGATATCGAAAGCCTATGTGTGCCGTGTGTAATAACATTGTGAACAGAATCTGATATCGTAAGCCTATATGTGCCGTGTGTAATATCATTGTGAACAGAATCTGATATCGTAAGCCTATGTGTGCCGTGTGTAATATCATTGTGAACAGAATCTGATATCGTAAGCCTATGTGTGCCGTGTGTAATATCATTGTGAACAGAATCTGATATCGTAAGCCTATGTGTGCCGTGTGTAATATCATTGTGAACAGAATCTGATATAGTAAGCCTATGTGTGCCGTTTGTGCCTGAAGTGACTGATCTTCTTTGCGTGGCTTTTGAGCGAGTTTTGCCATCTCGTTTGGCTTTGGCATATTAACCCTCGCTCGTGCAGCGTCTGATCGGTGCGTGGCCGTCCAGGGGTACGACTCCCCCCCCCCCCCCCTTAGCGTTTCGCTCCTAATTGGGCTAGAGCTTCCATTACAAAAAAAAACGAGCGTGTTGCTTGTCACGAGAGGAAGCCATTGATACCCGGTTTTAAGGTCATATGTCATTAGGTGACCTCTGAGGTCACGTTAATGACCCAAAATTCAACCAAATTGTAGATGCGTACAAATTGAATTTAATCGAGCTAGAATTACAAATGAGATATAATTATGCTAAGTGGAACATATAATTATGTAAAATGGATCCCATATTTGAAATCAGTGTCACAAAATGTCCTATAAACTGCTAGAAGCCAAAAAAGTAATATGAGATCATCGGAGGTCAGTGACCTCAGTTGACCTCTAAAGAAGTCAATCGCGGTCACAATCTCAATGGAAACTACAACTGTCACCTGGAAACACCTGTGCATATGCTCCTGAACAACAAACACTATGGAACTGCACAAGTTACAAGGATCAATACTACGGGACGCCAGTTGCGCCAAACATTACCTTGAAACCAGGTCAAAGGTCACGGGTCATGTGACCTACAACTTATAAAAAATCAGAATATGTGTCAAATTGTTCCCAAGTAGGGTACTGACAGTTTCATCGCAATCGGTTTATATTTACGCGAGTTATTCCCGAAAAACCGATGGGGGGGGGGGGGTTGCATCAAAACCCCCGCCCCTGCACTGGCGAGGGTTAACCCCTGTGTCTGGAGCTTATGTCAGCCCGTCACATCAGAGGCAGCCCGTCATACCAGAGAACAATCCGCCGCGCAAAAGCGACAGGCTTTTCAGCGGCTGCAGCTGCTCCTCTGGCGCACCACGACCCGTCATCCAATAAACTCGATACGACCAAGCTTATCATCAAGTCTCGACCCTGTGGTGACCTCACGTCAATGGAAACTCATGGTGACTGGCTGAAGGAATGGCTGAACTCATGGTGACATTCCTGGAGGCTGGGGAATTGGGGGAGAGTTTTCCGAATACTTGCGACGATGAGAAGCAGACTCGTTGACAGAGTCGCGTTCAATACCAAGCTTCCATGAATCATTAATTGCATTATCCATCAGCGTCTCTGATGTCGTTGCTGTGATGACAAAGATTATGTTGTCATAGCACATTGTTAATAATCCAGGTGCAATTTGTGTTCAGTGACCCCTACAGGGTCAGCCGAGGTCATATGAGGTCACCAACACTTGTTTGTCAATAACTCTCGACAGAATGAAGATAGATAAGTGAAACCAGCACAGATGTGTTTGTCTCATCGAAACACGTCTCCCAATATGCAACATGACGCACTTGGGTATCCACGTGACCTTGACCTGAGGTCATATTTATATGTTGATCTAACCTGGTCAACATGAATACGTGTCGAAGCGCCTTGACGAGACAATCACGATGGCGTCCAAATTATTGCTTGATCTTTATAACGTAAAAAGTTATTTTCCAAAACAGTTTTGCCAAAAAGTAGCTTTTTGACCTTTGATTTTGACCTAAGGTCATTGAGCTGAGATAAAATTTGACGACACCAGTGGCGATTGCATTTTTTAAAGATATTTCGATTGCTGTCTTCGTTTGTTCCTAGCTATTCCTAACTAGTTCCCGAGATATTTGGGGGTTTCTGGAGCTAAGTCCTAAAACTGGAAACTCTGACCTTTTGATGACTTCTGGTGACCTCAATATTGACCTGAGCCCAAACATGACCGAAGCAACTCCCTGTTGAGAGTTTTTGAGCGCCATTTGCGAGTATTTCTAGTTCTTTTAGTTTTCAAGTTAGTGGGGTGTCATTTTGACCTCCACCAGTGCGAAGTCTCAGAGGCCCACCGGGGTGCGGTTAATAGCATGTCGGATTTACACTACATACATAGCTAAATGTCACGACTTAAAGTCAACACGTCTTGCACGTAGTTTCAGATCAAATCAGAGCCGTAAAGTACGTATACTGTCAAATGCTTATGAAAAATGCGTATTTAAATGGATTATAACATTTGTGGGCCTTCTGTCCGATTCATCATTACCATGGTGCACTGTATATCTGTCCGATTCATCATTACCATGGTGCACTGTATATCTGTCCGATTCATCATTACCATGGTGCACTGCATATCTGTCCGATTCATCATTACCATGGTGCACTGTATATCTGTCCGATTCATCATTACCATGGTGCACTGTATATCTGTCCGATTCATCATTACCATGGTGCACTGTATATCTGTCCGATTCATCATTACCATGGTGCACTGTATACCTGTCCGATTCATCATTACCATGGTGCACTGTATACCTGTATGACGGTGCAATACAGGTCATTATAGCGAGGCCTGGAGCAGATTCTGCCAGTCAGCCCAAATCCGAAGGTGATGCTGCGCCGGACAGCTGGCGTGCTCTGTGGGTCTGTATACCGTCCAGGGGCGTCTGTCTGGCAGACTGAGGCGATCTGTCTGGCAGACGGAAGCGATCTGTCTGGCAGACGGAGGCGATCTGTCTGGCAGACGGAGGCGATTCACTGCTCTGTGGGTCTGTATACCGTCCAGGGGCGTCTGTCTGGCAGACGGAGGTGGCCATGTCGGCGGCGATTCACTAAACACGGGAGAGGAACGCAACTAATCACCAATCATCTACGACTCAGACTGCGTGTTTTGAGTCTGTTTCCCCAGTCGTTTGCTGATCAGCTACTTAAAGTCAGCATATGTTGGATGATCACAAGCGGTGGTGGGATTTATCAAGCTCGCAATCCAGGTAAAGAAATATAATGTTTATGGATAGCAATAGCGGTTTTGGCATTGGTAGGTGGCGTCGACACCTTCCCAAGGTTGGGTAGACGGAGACATTCTTAAGTCGAATATTTCCACAGGGGTGGTAAAAGTGCTTTGAGTGGTCCCGACCAAAAGTGGCACATACACAATAACCCCAGCTAAGCTGCGGTCCTTTTTGTCTGTATTCCCGGCTAAACTGGTACGACACGATTGGCGCATGGTGTCTGTCGCTAGCGCCACCTGCCGCCACGGGTTACGACACTGGTACTATTGGCAATAGGTGGCGCGCCACACCAGTCATTGGATTGTCAGAATCTGGAAAACCAAGTCCTAGGATGGCTTTGGAGCTGGAGTGCGGAGTGGAAAATTCTGCCTACAAATAAGCATAAAGATGAGAAAATTCACCCCAAAAACTGCTTGACTTTATAAATTCCTAATTACTTGTTCATCAGAATATGATATTACCTATGCCAATAATTCTTGCCTGTCTTTTCCCCCACAGGCTGTTCTTGTCATTACATCCATAAAACAGAATCAGGATTTCAATATACAATACATTTTAAATTAAGGAGTGAGAAGTTCACAGTAAAACTCAGGAAAAAGAGTAGAAAATAGTATCCGAAGTGTGTCATTTTCCAACAAAATGTATAAATCCTAGGGCACTGTCTGGAAAGAATCACCACATTGTTCACATTCATACAGCCTCAATGTTTTGGCCAAACATTATGTTGTGACATTTATATTCACTGTGTGTCAGTCTCGCATTTCTCGTCTCACAAATCCACACATATTGCAACAAATCCAAGCATACCTATTACTTGGTAGCACCCCATTATCAACAGAAGATAACCAATACCCTGGGCTGACGCAACATCAGTCAAATTAACTGTGGGGATCCCAGTTGCCTTAACCCGCGAGTTACTGGGGTATATTTCTTAACGCGACTTACTGGGGGGGGGGGGGGGGCTATTTTTTGCCCCCCTCGGATCTCCGGAACTACTGGACCGAATCTAAAAATTCAAACTGCATTCGATAGCCCTGGGACATTTATCGAGGGAAACATAATATTGTTGACCTCAGGGGCACCGATGACGTCACAAGTCAGGTCAAGTACAAAACGTTTGACCGTGTCAAAAGGTCTCGATTGATGGAATTGTCGCGCAAAATTGCGATATTAAACGCATAAGCTGTCGATAAATCGGTATGATTCGTGTGTCTGACACTTCTAAGTACCTTTCTAAGCTGTTTAAGACCTTTGGTCAGGTCAAGGTCATCCGAGGTCACGAGGTCAAACTGCAGATTATGGTCATTAGGCGTTGTAACACATGTTTATGAGTTTGTTTTTCGTCTAGAACGCGAAAAATGACCTTAGAACATTGTTTGTTCCATATAAATAGAAGTAAAAAGCAAAAATGGAAATGCGTTTTTATGCATAGTAATGCTGTGAGAAGTGGTCGATTTTGTCATTTAAAGGTCCTAACTCAGTTATTTTTGAAGATATCGACTTTAAATTTGGTACACATATTCATCGCATACGTCTCGATCACATGTATTCCGGTTTTGGGATAATTCTGATTCTTTCTTGACATTTTGTAAAAACAAAACAAATTGTATTTGGATTTCTCAAAAAATTGAATAAAAAAACCCTCAAAAATCCGAGATAGCAGTTTGATAGCCCGGCCAATTGTCAGTCTTATCTTAACACACTGGACCTTGAACTTTTTGCAGAATCTCTAACTAGTTGCGCATGTAAACTATTCGAACGCATGGTTAACCCTATTTGTAACAGGCTCCTGGAAGCTATCTTTTACATCTTGATAGCTATAAATGCTCCTTACATTGCTCTATTGGCTTCCAACCAAGCATTGAATACTTCCTGGAACCACCCCCCCTTTCAAGCCCCTGAAACCGCCTCTGCCATGAAATGTTTATGATATTTCATTAACATCAACTAATTTGCACTTGTTGCAATCACGGTAAACCGAGGTAACTCCTTCATACTTGAGGCAGTTAGGAAGAAACCGTGAAGATCGCATTTCCGTATTATCGCCAAATATCGCCGTCGAACCCTCCCAAAAACCGTGCGCTGGAACCGCCTCTGTGCAGGTTAAGAACTCAAAATTTTGATTTTTTAATGCGGATTCAATTCTAGGAAAAGTCCTAAAATTGCATGGGCCTGCTCCCAGCTGTTCTGGAGATATCTGCGAAAAACATGAGACGGGGGGGGGGGGGCGGAATCCGCCCCCTGTTACAAATAGGGTTAATGGACGTATCAGGACATGCATTGAATCAAATAATTTACTTTCCCCACACCAAAGTGGTTTTCGACCTGGTCGATCCACTGCGGACAATTTAGTTGGTCTTATTGACTCTGTCCAGCGCGGCTTTCGAGGAAGAGAGGTCACGGTCGCCCTCTTCCTTGATTTTAAAGCTGCGTTTGACAGAGTTAATAAGATCGCACTTTTAGTAAAGGTCCATAAGGCCGGAATCCGAGATAGACTCGCCACATTTATAATAAACTTTTTAGGCAATATAACTTTTAATGTAAGTTGCGGCAACACATATTCTCCTAATCAAAATCAGGACCACGGCGTCCCACAGGCATCGGTCCTCTCACCAACCCTATTTTTAATTATGATTAATGACATTTTCAGTAATATTAATAAGATCGACAAAGGTCTCAAATTTGCAATGTATGCTGATGACCTGGCAGTGTGGTTTTCCCACTCCAGTGTCGATCAAGCCAGCAAAATAAAAATAAATATAACAAAATATAAACAATCAAATTATCCCTTTCGTCAAATCATTCAAATATCTGGGAATAACGTTAGACACTCGTCTCTCGTTCATCCCACATTTCAATGATAAAGTGCAGAGATGTACGCGACGAATTAATATTATGAAGTCATTAGCTGGTCGAGAGTGGGGCGCAGATCGCTCCACTCTCCTCCAGTTATATACTTCCCTGATACGCCCAATCCTGGACTATAATGCATTCTTATTTGATGATATATGTTCCAAACAAATTAAAAAAAATGCAAACTGTCCAGAACGCTGACTTGCGGATCGTGACTGGGGCCTGTCGCACCACCAAGTCCACAAACTTACGCATCGACACAAACATCCCCACACTCTGCCGCCGACGCAAATACACGTTACTCAGATACTACGCCAGAGCAAGTTCACACCCCACACGCCCAACATTCCACATCTTAAATCACCCTGCACCCACAAGACGACAAAACTACTACAAAAACGACACCCACTTATCAGTCACAGAATCAGACAAATACTCACACTATTCAACATCCCACACATCAACACAATGCCAACACCACCACTCACACCTCACTGGGTCGACGCAACACCAGACACACACCGCCTCTTCACAAACAACACAAACACAGTCACGGCGGCAGACATACACACACTCTTCCACGAACACAAAGCACAACACAACACATACACATACATATACACCGACGGCTCCCGGGGCGACGGCCAAACAGGGGGTGCATACTACACGAGTACAGCGAGTAATAACTTCCGACTCCCAGACATAAATAGCGTGTATACAGCAGAGTTATCGTCAATTTGATTAGCATTAATATATATTAGAAAGGGAAAACTCAAAGAAGTAATCATATGCACAGATTCGTCCGCCTCGCTCTCTGCCATTTCCTCGATTAGTGACTGTAGAAATCCGATAGTATTTAAAATTAGACAGTTAATCAAGTATTTAAACAACAAAAACAGCAGCAGCAAATTCCTCTGGACCCCGGGACAAGCTGGTATCCCAGGAAACAAGGAAGCCGACAGACTAGCGAAATTGAGCCTAGAATTACCTTCAGAAAACCATCTTCCAAGCCCTGTATCAGACGTTTTAAATTATATAAATCTACAACTTAGCATATTGCGCCAGCGCGAGTGGGACGCTGCTCCGCATTTTCACCTCCATCCGATCAAGCCAAAAGTCCAACATTTTATATCTAGTCACCAGAATTGTAGAAGAAGAAAAAAAAATAGTATTAGCACGCCTCCGCCTCGGTCATACAAAAATTACGCATTATTATATTATAGACAATCTTACGCCACCAAATTGCCAACACTGCCCAGGTTATCCGTGCTACACAATTACAAATTTGCTAATTACTTGCCCAGTGCACAATGACAAATGTCAGAAAATAATTGAATACACGCAACTGAATCGTATCACATTGAATCTACAAACGCTGTTAGGTGATTGTTATGCTGAATTGATTGGCCTCCTCTTTGATTTTCTTTACCAAACGCGATTAGTTAATGAAATATAACAGGGGTGTTTTGCCTAGCGCAATTTTGGCTTTCTGCGCAGGTTTATCCCTTTTGCGATAGACGCTGTTTTTTTATTATTTAGGACTTTTTCTCCCAGCAAAATACATCCCACAACCAGGTATCTCCGGGGCACCGGAGCCAGGGAGACTGGCAACAGCCTCCCGTTGCTGCAATGATGGCGCCTCGGCTCCATCAACACTGACACCGTTTCACAAGTGTGTGTTCGAATGTATGTGTGTCTGTGTGAGTATAGAATAAAATGTGTATGTATGTTTGTCTCGTGTTTTATTTAATTTTGACTTTGCACGAAATACTTAACGTAAGATAGACATTATATTGACTTTGAACAATTCACATAACGAAAAATAGATACCCTATTTCCTAGCTTGCTTCGGGTTCACATAAACCGTTTAACGTCATTCTTTTCCTGGCAAATTGCCAGATGTAATTCCCCCCCCCCCCCGGAAAATTTATATAGGCCGGTCCGGGAAAAAACAGAATATTCCCTGAAAGTTGAGCACAATAGTTACTCCGTAACAGACATTTGGTTACTCCGTATGGACAATTGGATACTCCGTACGGACAGTTGGTTACTCCGTATGGACAATTGGTTATTCCGTATGTACATTTGGTTACTCCGTACAGGCAATTGGTTACTCCGTACGGGCAGTTGGTTACTCTGTACAGACAATTGGTTACTCCGTACGGACAATTGGTTACTCCGTACGGACAGTTGGTTACTCCGTACAGACATTTGGTTACTCCGTACAGACATTTGGTTACTCCGTACAGACAATTGGTTACTCCGTATGGACAATTGGTTACTCCGTATGGACAATTGGTTATTCCGTATGTACATTTGGTTACTCCGTACAGGCAATTGGTTACTCCGTACGGGCAGTTGGTTACTCTGTACAGACACTTGGTTACTCCGTACGGACAATTGGTTACTCCGTACGGACAGTTGGTTACTCCGTACGGACAGTTGGTTACTACGTGCATACAAACTAGGAGAGTTTATAGCGGTCACGTCTTAGAACATTCGGAGGCTTTTATGTAGCCACGTCTTAGAACATTCGGAGGCTTTTATGTAGCCACGTCTCAGAACATTCGGAGGCTTTTATGTAGCCACGTCAATGTTTATCGTGTTAGTTGTATGAATGAGTCCACATTTAACACGGTATTCACGTTACATTGTTACACAATATTAACTCACATTAATCCTTCTGGGGGCAGTGTAAGTGTTGTAAATCATATGTTTTAACGACTCATGTGAAGGGTGACTTGTTCTAAAAGACAGGCAGGTGGATATTCGTTCAGTTCTGTAAGCATTTCAATCTCTGGTTTTCCTCCTGGCACTATCGATGTGTTGGTTTGCCTGGTTTGCCTGGTTTGCCTGGTTTGCCTGGTTTGCTGGACATACAGAAACATAAACATACAGAAACATCCTCTACGAAATTACAGCTTCATCGAAGCACAAATCACAGTAATGCCAATAATGCCAATTTAAAGGAAATAGTTCACCTTCAACATGGGATTTTGAACTGAAATAGCAGTTTTGTAGCCCGTGTTGAGAAATCCTTATCTGCAACTTTTCTTGGCTGAAAAGACTCTCCAGCCGAAGATATTTGACTTTTTGGCGAAGGAATGCGGCGCATATATGATATACCGTACCGTCTGAGAGTGCCAGCACTGGTCTGAGCATGCGCAGACCAATAACGCACACCATAACATTCATAATTTACGACCTTCTGTCCTGAATTGGCGCGATATAGGACCATTTTTGAGAAGAAAAAAAGAAACTGTATTAAAAATATAATAAAATCGTGGTCTGAAAAATTTCCGAAGGTGAACTATTTCCTTTAAGTCTATGGTTTGCAACATGATGGTTAGACCGTTGATCGTCTGTCAGCACAATACTCGGTATGGTGCTGCCAGCGGTCTATGCCCTCTGTTTGCCAGGATACACCATGTGCTCCTATTCTCCTGGTTATACCAGCGGTCTATGCCCTCTGTTTGCCAGGATACACCATGTGCTTCTATTCTCCTGGTTATACCAGCGGTCTATGCCCTCTGTTTGCCAGGATACACCATGTGCTCCTATTCTCCTGGTTATACCAGCGGTCTATGCCCTCTATTTGCCAGGATACACCATGTGCTCTTATTCTCCTGGTTATGCCAGCGGTCTATGCCCTCTGTTTGCCAGGATACACCATGTGCTCCTATTCTCCTGGTTATACCAGCGGTCTATGCCCTCTGTTTTCCAGGATACACCATGTGCTCCTATTCTCCTGGTTATACCAGCGGTCTATGCGTTCTGTTTGCCAGGATACACCATGTGCTCCTATTCTCCTGGTTATACCAGCGGTCTATGCCCTCTATTTGCCAGGATACACCATGTGCTCTCATTCTCCTGGTTAAGCCAGCGGTCTATGCCCTCTGTTTGCCAGGATACACCATGTGCTCCTATTCTCCTGGTTATACCAGCGGTCTATGCCCTCTGTTTGCCAGGATACACCATTTGCTCCTATTCTCCTGGTGCTGCCAGCGGTCTATGCCCTCTGTTTGCCAGGATACACAATGTACTACTATTCTCCTGGTTATACCAGCGGTCTATGCCCTCTGTTTGCCAGGTTACACCATGTGCTCCTATTCTCCTGGTTATACCAGCGGTCTATGCCCTCTGTTTGCCAGGACACACCATGTGCTCCTATTCTCCTGGTGCTGCCAGCGGTCTATGCCCTCTGTTTGCCAGGATACACCATGTGCTCCTATTCTCCTGGTTATACCAGCGGTCTATGCCCTCTATTTGCCAGGATACACCATGTGCTCCTATTCTCCTGGTTATACCAGCGGTCTATGCCCTCTGTTTGCCAGGATACACCATGTGCTCCTATTCTCCTGGTTATACCAGCGGTCTATGCCCTCTGTTTGCCAGGATACACCATGTGCTCCTATTCTCCTGGTTATACCAGCGGTCTATGCCCTCTGTTTGCCAGGATACACCATGTGCTCCTATTCTCCTGGTTATACCAGCGGTCTATGCCCTCTGTTTGCCAGGATACACCATGTGCTCCTATTCTCCTGGTTATACTAGCGGTCTATGCCCTCTATTTGCCAGGATACACCATGTGCTCCTATTCTCCTGGTTATACCAGGGGTCTATGCCCTCTATTTGCCAGGATACACCATGTGCTCCTATTCTCCTGGTTATACCAGCGGTCTATGCCCTCTATTTGCCAGGATACACCATGTGCTCCTATTCTCCTGGTTATACCAGCGGTCTATGCCCTCTGTTTGCCAGGATACACCATGTGCTCCTATTCTCCTGGTTATACCAGCGATCTATGCCCTCTATTTGCCAGGATACACCATGTGCTCCTATTCTCCTGGTTATACCAGCGGTCTATGCCCTCTGTTTGCCAGGATACACCATGTGCTCCTGTTCTCCTGGTTATACCAGCGGTCTATGCCCTCTGTTTGCCAGGATACACCATGTGCTCCTATTCTCCTGGTTATACCAGCGGTCTATGCCCTCTGTTTGCCAGGATACACCATGTGCTCCTATTCTCCTGGTTATACCAGCGGTATTTGCCCTCTGTTTGCCAGGATACACCATGTGATCCTATTCTCCTGGTTATACCAGCGGTCTATGCCCTCTGTTTGCCAGGATACACCATGTGCTCCTATTCTCCTGGTTATACCAGCGGTCTATGCCCTCTATTTGCCAGGATACACCATATGCTCTTATTCTCCTGGTTATGCCAGCGGTCTATGCCCTCTGTTTGCCAAGATAAACCATGTGCTCCTATTCTCCTGGTTATACCAGCGGTCTATGCCCTCTGTTTGCCAGGATACACCATGTGCTCCTATTCTCCTAGTTATACCAGCGGTCTATGCCCTCTGTTTGCCAGGATACACCATGTGCTCCTATTCTCCTGGTTATACCAGCGGTCTATGCCCTCTGTTTGACAGGATACACCATGTGCTCCTATTCTCCTGGTGCTGCCAGCGGTCTATGCCCTCTGTTTGCCAGGATACACCATGTGCTCCTGTTCTCCTGGTTATACCAGCGGTCTATGCCCTCTGTTTGCCAGGATACACCATGTGCTCCTATTCTCCTGGTTATACCAGCGGTCTATGCCCTCTATTTGCCAGGATACACCATGTGCTCTTATTCTCCTGGTTATGCCAGCGGTCTATGCCCTCTGTTTGCCAGGATACACCATGTACTCCTATTCCCCTGGTTATACCAGCGGTCTATGCCCTCTGTTTGCCAGGATACACCATGTGCTCCTATTCTCCTGGTTATACCAGCGGTCTATGCCCTCTGTTTGCCAGGATACACCATGTGCTCCTATTCTCCTGGTTATACCAGCGGTCTATGCCCTCTGTTTGCCAGGATACACCATGTGCTCCTATTCTCCTGGTTATGCCAGCGGTCTATGCCCTCTGTTTGCCAGGATACACCATGTGCTCCTATTCTCCAGGTTATACCAGCGGTCTATGCCCTCTGTTTGCCAGGATACACCATGTGCTCCTATTCTCCTGGTTATGCCAGCGGTCTATGCCCTCTGTTTGCCAGGATACACCATGTGCTCCTATTCTCCTGGTGCTGCCAGCGGTCTATGCCCTCTGTTTACCAGGATACACCATGTGCTCCTATTCTCCTGGTTATACCAGCGGTATATGCCCTCTGTTTACCAGGATACACCATGTGCTCCTATTTTCCTGGTTATGCCAGCGGTCTATGCCCTCTATTTGCTAGGATACACCATGTGCTCCTATTATCCTGGTTATACCAGCGGTCTATGCCCTCTATTTGCCAGGATACACCATGTGCTCCTATTCCCCTGGTTATACCAGCGGTCTATGCCCTCTGCTTGCCAGGATACACCATGTGCTCCTATTCTCCTGGTTATACCAGCGGTCTATGCCCTCTGTTTGCCAGGATACACCATGTGCTCCTATTCTCCTGGTTATACCAGCGGTCTATGCCCTCTGTTTGCCAGGATACACCATGTGCTCCTATTCCCCTGGTTATACCAGCGGTCTATGCCCTCTGTTTGCCAGGATACACCATGTGCTCCTATTCTCCTGGTTATACCAGCGGTCTATGCCCTCTGTTTGCCAGGATATACCATGTGCTCCTATTCTCCTGGTTTTACCAGCGGTCTATGCCCTCTGTTTGCCAGGATACACCATGTGCTCCTATTCTCCTGGTTATGCCAGCGGTCTATGCCCTCTGTTTGCCAGGATACACCATGTGCTCCTATTCTCCTGGTTATACCAGCGGTCTATGCCCTCTGTTTGCCAGGATACACCATGTGCTCCTATTCTACTGGTGCTGGTCTATGCCCTCTGTTTGCCAGGTTACACCATGTGCTCCTATTCTCCTGGTTATACCAGCGGTCTCTGCCCTCTGTTTGCCAGGATACACCATGTGCTCCTATTCTACTGGTGCTGGTCTATGCCCTCTGTTTGCCAGGTTACACCATGTGCTCCTATTCTCCTGGTTATGCCAGCGGTCTATGCCCTCTGTTTGCCAGGATACACCATGTGCTCCTGTTCTCCTGGTTATACCAGCGGTCTATGCCCTCTGTTTGCCAGGATACACCATGTGCTCCTATTCTCCTGGTTATACCAGCGGTCTATGCCCTCTATTTGCCAGGATACACCATGTGCTCCTATTCTCCTGGTTATGCCAGCGGTCTATGCCCTCTATTTGCTAGGATACACCATGTGCTCCTATTATCCTGGTTATACCAGCGGTCTATGCCCTCTATTTGCCAGGATACACCATGTGCTCCTATTCCCCTGGTTATACCAGCGGTCTATGCCCTCTGCTTGCCAGGATACACCATGTGCTCCTATTCTCCTGGTTATACCAGCGGTCTATGCCCTCTGTTTCCCAGGATACACCATGTGCTCTTATTCTCCTGGTTATACCAGCGGTCTATGCCCTCTGTTTGCCAGGATACACCATGTGCTCCTATTCTCCTGGTTATACCAGCGGTCTATGCCCTCTATTTGCCAGGATACACCATGTGCTCCTATTCTCCTGGTTATACCAGCGGTCTATGCCCTCTATTTGCCAGGATACACCATGTGCTCCTATTCTCCTGGTTATACCAGCGGTCTATGCCCTCTGTTTGCCAGGATACACAATGTGCTCCTATTCTCCTGGTTATACCAGCGGTCTATGCCCTCTGTTTGCCAGGATACACCATGTGCTCCTATTCTCCTGGTTATATCAGCGGTCTATGCCCTCTGTTTGCCAGGATACACCATGTGCTCTTATTCTCCTGGTTATACCAGCGGTCTATGCCCTCTGTTTGCCAGGATACACCATGTGCTCTTATTCTCCTGGTTATACCAGCGGTCTATGCCCTCTGTTTGCCAGGATACACCATGTGCTCCTATTCTCCTGGTTATACCAGCGGTCTATGCCCTCTGTTTGCCAGGATACACCATGTGCTCCTATTCTCCTGGTTATACCAGCGGTCTATGCCCTCTGTTTGCCAGGATACACCATGTGCTCCTATTCTCCTGGTTATACCAGCGGTCTATGCCCTCTGTTTGCCAGGATACACCATGTGCTCCTGTTCTCCTGGTTGTACCAGCGGTCTATGCCCTCTGTTTGCCAGGATACACCATGTGCTCCTATTCTCCTGGTTATACCAGCGGTATATGCCCTCTGTTTGCCAGGATACACCATGTGCTCCTATTCTCCTGGTTATACCAGCGGTATATGCCCTCTGTTTGCCAGGATACACCATGTGCTCCTATTCTCCTGGTTATACCAGCGGTCTATGCCCTCTGTTTGCCAGGATACACCATGTGCTCCTATTCTCCTGGTGCTGCCAGCGGTCTATGCCCTCTGTTTCCCAGGATACACCATGTGCTCCTATTCTCCTGGTTATACCAGCGGTCTATGCCCTCTGTTTGCCAGGATACACCATGTGCTCCTATTCCCCTGGTTATACCAGCGGTCTATGCCCTCTGTTTGCCAGGATGCACCATGTGCTCCTATTCTCCTGGTTATACCAGCGGTCTATGCCCTCTGTTTGCCAGGATACACCATGTGCTCCTATTCTCCTGGTTATACCAGCGGTCTATGCCCTCTGTTTGCCAGGATACACCATGTGCTCCTATTCTCCTGGTTATGCCAGCGGTCTATGCCCTCTGTTTGCCAGGATACACCATGTGCTCCTATTCTCCTGGTTATACCAGCGGTCTATGCCCTCTGTTTGCCAGGATACACCATGTGCTCCTATTCTACTGGTGCTGGTCTATGCCCTCTGTTTGCCAGGTTGCACCATGTGCTCCTATTCTCCTGGTTATACCAGCGGTCTCTGCCCTCTGTTTGCCAGGATACACCATGTGCTCCTATTCTACTGGTGCTGGTCTATGCCCTCTGTTTGCCAGGTTACACCATGTGCTCCTATTCTCCTGGTTATGCCAGCGGTCTATGCCCTCTGTTTGCCAGGATACACCATGTGCTCTTATTCTCCTGGTTATACCAGCGGTCTATGCCCTCTGTTTGCCAGGATACACCATGTGCTCCTATTCTCCTGGTTATACCAGCGGTCTATGCCCTCTATTTGCCAGGATACACCATGTGCTCCTATTCTCCTGGTTATACCAGCGGTCTATGCCCTCTATTTGCCAGGATACACCATGTGCTCCTATTCTCCTAGTTATACCAGCGGTCTATGCCCTCTGTTTGCCAGGATACACCATGTGCTCCTATTCTCCTGGTTATACCAGCGGTCTATGCCCTCTGTTTGCCAGGATACACCATGTGCTCCTATTCTCCTGGTTATACCAGCGGTCTATGCCCTCTGTTTGCCAGGATACACCATGTGCTCTTATTCTCCTGGTTATACCAGCGGTCTATGCCCTCTGTTTGCCAGGATACACCATGTGCTCTTATTCTCCTGGTTATACCAGCGGTCTATGCCCTCTGTTTGCCAGGATACACCATGTGCTCCTATTCTCCTGGTTATACCAGCGGTCTATGCCCTCTGTTTGCCAGGATACACCATGTGCTCCTATTCTCCTGGTTATACCAGCGGTCTATGCCCTCTGTTTGCCAGGATACACCATGTGCTCCTATTCTCCTGGTTATATCAGCGGTCTATGCCTTCTGTTTGCCAGGATACACCATGTGCTCCTGTTCTCCTGGTTATACCAGCGGTCTATGCCCTCTGTTTGCCAGGATACACCATGTGCTCCTATTCTCCTGGTTATACCAGCGGTCTATGCCTTCTGTTTGCCAGGATACACCATGTGCTCCTATTCTACTGGTTATACCAGCGGTATATGCCCTCTGTTTGCCAGGATACACCATGTGCTCCTATTCTCCTGGTTATACCAGCGGTCTATGCCCTCTGTTTGCCAGGATACACCATGTGCTCCTGTTCTCCTGGTTATACCAGCGGTCTATGCCCTCTGTTCGCCAGGATACACCATGTGCTCCTATTCTCCTGGTTATATCAGCGGTCTATGCCCTCTGTTTGCCAGGATACACCATGTGCTCCTGTTCTCCTGGTTATACCAGCGGTCTATGCCCTCTGTTTGCCAGGATACACCATGTGCTCCTATTCTCCTGGTTATACCAGCGGTATATGCCCTCTGTTTGCCAGGATACACCATGTGCTCCTATTCTCCTGGTGCTGCCAGCGGTCTATGCCCTCTGTTTGCCAGGATACACCATATGCTCCTATTCTCCTGGTTATACCAGCGGTCTATGCCCTCTGTTTTGCCAGGATACACCATGTGCTCCTATTCCCCTGGTTATACCAGCGGTCTATGCCCTCTGTTTGCCAGGATACACCATGTGCTCCTATTCTCCTGGTGCTGCCAGCGGTCTATGCCCTCTATTTGCCAGGATACACCATGTGCTCTTATTCTCCTGGTTATGCCAGCGGTCTATGCCCTCTGTTTGCCAGGATACACCATGTGCTCCTATTCTCCTGGTTATACCAGCGGTCTATGCCCTCTATTTGCCAGGATACACCATGTGCTCTTATTCTCCTGGTTATGCCAGCGGTCTATGCCCTCTGTTTGCCAGGATGCACCATGTGCTCCTATTCTCCTGGTTATACCAGCGGTCTATGCCCTCTGTTTGCCAGGATACACCATGTGCTCCTATTCTCCTGGTGCTGCCAGCGGTCTATGCCCTCTATTTGCCAGGATACACCATGTGCTCTTATTCTCCTGGTTATGCCAGCGGTCTATGCCCTCTGTTTGCCAGGATACACCATGTGCTCCTATTCTCCTGGTTATACCAGCGGTCTATGCCCTCTATTTGCCAGGATACACCATGTGCTCTTATTCTCCTGGTTATGCCAGCGGTCTATGCCCTCTGTTTGCCAGGATACACCATGTGCTCCTATTCTCCTGGTTATGCCAGCGGTCTATGCCCTCTGTTTGCCAGGATACACCATGTGCTCCTATTCTCCTGGTTATACCAGCGGTCTATGCCCTCTGTTTGCCAGGATACACCATGTGCTCCTATTCTACTGGTGCTGGTCTATGCCCTCTGTTTGCCAGGTTACACCATGTGCTCCTATTCTCCTGGTTATACCAGCGGTGTCTGCCCTCTGTTTGCCAGGATACACCATGTGCTCCTATTCTACTGGTGCTGGTCTAT
The DNA here is from genome assembly GCA_036785665.1 of Chirona hameri. NCBI lineage: Eukaryota > Metazoa > Arthropoda > Thecostraca > Balanomorpha > Balanidae > Chirona > Chirona hameri. The sequence continues at coordinate 8,021 of JAXIVJ010014437.1, read as the reverse complement.
GCCCTCTGTTTGCCAGGTTACACCATGTGCTCCTATTCTCCTGGTTATGCCAGCGGTCTATGCCCTCTGTTTGCCAGGATACACCATGTGCTCTTATTCTCCTGGTTATACCAGCGGTCTATGCCCTCTGTTTGCCAGGATACACCATGTGCTCCTATTCTCCTGGTTATACCAGCGGTCTATGCCCTCTATTTGCCAGGATACACCATGTGCTCCTATTCTCCTGGTTATACCAGCGGTCTATGCCCTCTATTTGCCAGGATACACCATGTGCTCCTATTCTCCTGGTTATACCAGCGGTCTATGCCCTCTGTTTGCCAGGATACACCATGTGCTCCTATTCTCCTGGTTATACCAGCGGTTTATGCCCTCTGTTTGCCAGGATACACCATGTGCTCCTATTCTCCTGGTTATACCAGCGGTCTATGCCCTCTGTTTGCCAGGATACACCATGTGCTCCTGTTCTCCTGGTTATACCAGCGGTCTATGCCCTCTGTTTGCCAGGATACACCATGTGCTCCTATTCTCCTGGTTATACCAGCGGTCTATGCCTTCTGTTTGCCAGGATACACCATGTGCTCCTATTCTACTGGTTATACCAGCGGTATATGCCCTCTGTTTGCCAGGATACACCATGTGCTCCTATTCTCCTGGTTATACCAGCGGTCTATGCCCTCTGTTTGCCAGGATACACCATGTGCTCCTATTCTCCTGGTGCTGCCAGCGGTCTATGCCCTCTGTTTGCCAGGATACACCATGTGCTCCTATTCTCCTGGTTATACCAGCGGTCTATGCCCTCTGTTTGCCAGGATACACCATGTGCTCCTATTCTCCTGGTTATACCAGCGGTCTATGCCCTCTGTTTGCCAGGATACACCATGTGCTCCTATTCTCCTGGTTATATCAGCGGTCTATGCCCTCTGTTTGCCAGGATACACCATGTGCTCCTGTTCTCCTGGTTATACCAGCGGTCTATGCCCTCTGTTTGCCAGGATACACCATGTGCTCCTATTCTCCTGGTTATACCAGCGGTATATGCCCTCTGTTTGCCAGGATACACCATGTGCTCCTATTCTCCTGGTGCTGCCAGCGGTCTATGCCCTCTGTTTGCCAGGATACACCATATGCTCCTATTCTCCTGGTTATACCAGCGGTCTATGCCCTCTGTTTTGCCAGGATACACCATGTGCTCCTATTCCCCTGGTTATACCAGCGGTCTATGCCCTCTGTTTGCCAGGATACACCATGTGCTCCTATTCTCCTGGTGTTGCCAGCGGTCTATGCCCTCTATTTGCCAGGATACACCATGTGCTCTTATTCTCCTGGTTATGCCAGCGGTCTATGCCCTCTGTTTGCCAGGATACACCATGTGCTCCTATTCTCCTGGTTATACCAGCGGTCTATGCCCTCTATTTGCCAGGATACACCATGTGCTCTTATTCTCCTGGTTATGCCAGCGGTCTATGCCCTCTGTTTGCCAGGATACACCATGTGCTCCTATTCTCCTGGTTATACCAGCGGTCTATGCCCTCTGTTTGCCAGGATACACCATGTGCTCCTATTCTCCTGGTGCTGCCAGCGGTCTATGCCCTCTATTTGCCAGGATACACCATGTGCTCTTATTCTCCTGGTTATGCCAGCGGTCTATGCCCTCTGTTTGCCAGGATACACCATGTGCTCCTATTCTCCTGGTTATACCAGCGGTCTATGCCCTCTATTTGCCAGGATACACCATGTGCTCCTATTCTCCTGGTTATGCCAGCGGTCTATGCCCTCTGTTTGCCAGGATACACCATGTGCTCCTGTTCTCCTGGTTATACCAGCGTTCCTGAAATGACACCTTATGGACCCCCCCCCCCCCCAGTAACTCGCGGGTTATGGACCCGTTGCAGCGCGCGGACGAACCTCAGGTTTCATTGACAGAAGAGATACTGTATTGATTCGACGCTAACGATAAACTGTTGATAAACTGCTGCACCTTGCAGTATATCTTGTGTCACGATATCTTGCATGCAAGAAGGCAGACACAACACCGGAACACTTGGTCATTAGCTGGTCGATGTTCTATGCAAGCGGCGAGCGTCTGTCGATGACAAGGGCTGGGTTCTTCACTGCTCTATTTTCGGTGATTGTTGAGGTCCAAATATTGATAACAATTTCAGGGACATCTGTTGGAAAACACTGAGTAACAGAAGTTAGTTTTTAAATGCGTTCTTTCTGATATGATAATGTCAAAACCAGTCCATAAGCTGGGGCTGTAGTTTCCATTTTTAAAAGAAAGGTTTCGGTTTAGAACTAAGATACACACACACATACTTCACCGTTTCACAAAAAAGTGCATTACGTTAATGGAACACATAGCAAATCATTAAGTAGGTATATGATATACTGTACCCCAAACAATGGGAAATAGTCCAAAATATGGGACAAGTTACCACCATTTGGAGGCATTAATTTAGTTTAGTTCTCGGCCACTCTGTGAAGAATAAAAAAAACAAGGATCAATATTATTTCCGATGATAAATAGCGCATGTTATATTATTACATATCATGCAAACGTGTTGGCCCAACAACCGGTCAGCGGCCTTATTGAGACTTCAGCATATTTGGCAGCCTCAACCCGAAAACACTTTGTCGGAATGCTTTTTCTTGCCAGCAGAATGGAAAATTGCAACCACACTCACAAACACGCTCACAAACACGCTCACAAACACGCTCACAAACACGCTCACAAACACGTTCACGTTAAAACACTACCGTCTGTGCAGTCTGTTAAGTCTGAACAGTCTGTACAGTCTGTGCAGTTATGTACAGTCTGTGCAGTTCTGTGCAGTTCTGTGCAGTTCTGTGCAGTTCTGTGCAGTTCTGTGCAGTTCTGTGCAGTTCTGTGCAGTTCTGTACAGTCTGTGCAGTTCTGTACAGTTCTGTGCAGTTCTGTGCAGTTCTGTGCAGTCTGTGCAGTCTGTGCAGTTATGTGCAGTTATGTGCAGTGCTGTGCAGTTCTGTACAGTTATGTGCAGTTCTGTGCAGTTCTGTGCAGTTCTGTGCAGTTCTGTGCAGTTCTGTGCAGTTCTGTGCAGTTCTGTGCAGTTATGTGCAGTTCTGTGCAGTTCTGTACAGTTATGTTCAGTTCTGTGCAGTTATGTGCAATTCTGTGCAGTTCTGTACAGTCTGTACAGTCTGTGCAGTTATGTACAGTCTGTGCAGTTCTGTGCAGTTCTGAACAGTCTGTGCAGTTCTGTGCAGTTCTGGGCAGTTCTGTGCAGTTCTGTGCAGTTCTGTGCAGTTCTGTGCAGTTCTGTGCAGTTCTGTGCAGTTCTGTGCAGTTCTGTGCAGTTCTGTACAGTCTGCACAGTCTGCACAGTCTGTGCAGTTCTGTGCAGTTCTGTACAGTCTGCACAGTCTGCACAGTCTGTGCAATTCTGTGCAGTTCTGTGCAGTTCTGTGCAGTTCTGTGCAGTTCTGTACAGTCTGTGCAGTTCTGTACAGTCTGTGCAGATTCTGTACAGTCTGTGCAGTTGTGTGCAGTTCTGTGCAGTTCTGTGCAGTTCTGTGCAGTTCTGTGCAGTCTGTGCAGTTCTGTACAGTCTGTGCAGATCTACGGCTGCTATTCAGACCAATCGGTCAGCGAGAATGTCCGCCCGAATTGTTCACATATGATGTATGTTCAGCTGATAGCGTTACGTGATGGAGTGCATTTCTGCCCATAAGCTGTTTGTTTGCGTTTGTTTTTGGGAGCAATACAATAACATCAAACACTAGAGCCCTTCATGGGACACATTTTCAGCCCCATCCTGTTCCAATCGATTCAGCCAGAACCAAACCCGTTCCAATCCGAATTCATAATTGATAGGGCTCCCATTCCCACCCGTTTCAGCATATTTCACTTTTGTGGTGCTAAAAAATTATATGGTCTGTCCCAAATCCGTTTCCAACCCGTTACATTTCCAAAAATGGCCCCATTCCCCGCTATTTCCATCCCGTTCCATGGGTTCCATGGGGATTCCCATTCCATGAAAGGCTCTACCAAACACTACTAAATCAATACATTGAGACAAGTATGACAAATGATTTGATTATTCTTCCAAGCACCTGTTTGTATCTTAAAACCCACTGCTCTTGTTGAAACGCATATATTCCAAGTTACCAGCAGGGCAACACGCTGTAAACTGTAAAGCATGAATGATAAATTTCACTCCTCGAACGTCGACTAAATATTAAATGTGTAATGTTCGGTGCATGTAGGTATAATGTGCATTCCACACTTGCCTGCGTCATTTTAAGATGTAGTGCAGATCAGGGGTTTCAGTTCTTCTTCAATGCATTTGTAATTCTGAGAGACACATAAGGCATTATGTACGGTATACGGTTTATAAAGGAGATATAATAATTGAAGCCTATTACAGCCGTAGGTCTTAATACAGGCCATGGAGGGTCTCTGAGAAATACACGCACGGGGGGGGGGGGGGGGGGGGGAGATTACGCCCGCCGTAAGATCTCGGCCCCCATGAGAGCCCCAATGATGACATTTGTAGGGTAGAGAATTGATAGGGAATTGATGATATAGCCTGTGGATAACTCAAAGTTTTGTGAAAATTAAATGAACCCAGGTCAATATCTTCAAGGTCAAATGAGGTAAAATATGCTTAATTTGCTTGTTATGCGCTCCCTGGCTTGACATTGTTATGGAACGCAGTGATTGCATATGTATACCCCCAAAATGGGTTTAATTATTTTTTGGAAAGTCTAATGATACAATAGATATGATAGAAGTTGAATTTGACCTCAGGTCATTTACATATCAACATTTCACTGCAGACATTTTGGAGACATTTTAAAGTTTGTTTTACTTTGATGGTCAAAATTCTCACCAAAATTGGGCCGATTTATATTGTGATTACTTTACACGACGCGCTGACGTGTGTAACGACGCGCTGACGTGTGTAACGACGCGCTGACGTGTGTAACGAGGCGCTGACGTGTGTAACGACGCGCTGACGTGTGTAACGACGCGCTGACGTGTGTAACGACGCGCTGACGTGTGTAACGACGCGCTGACGTGTGTAACGACGCGCTGACGTGTGTAACGACGCGCTGACGTGTGTAACGACGCGCTGACCGTGACCGTGTGTAACGACGCGCTGACGTGTGTAACGACGCGCTGACGTGTGTAACGACGCGCTGACGTGACGTGTGTAACGACGCGCTGACGTGACGTAACGACGCGCTGACGTGACGTAACGGACGCGCTGACGTGTGTAACGACGCGCTGACGTAACGACGTAACGACGTAACGACGCGCTGTTCATTGTGAGCAGGTACACCACAAATGATGCATATCGACCGGTAGCATCAGGAGATATTCACAAACAAACAAAAACAGGAGGGGTGGACGGACCCCCCCCCCCCTTCCAGTGCGCGTTTTAAAGGGAATGTTTCACCTTTGTATTGGTTTTAAACTGATATAGCTATTATCTTTGGCCGTTATTGAAATATCGAAAATATTAAGGTAATTTCCCCCAAAACTTAGCCGTTTTTAAACAATTTAATTTCTCATTGCAAAATGGGGTCTAGGCTAGTGACGCCGCTGATTGGCTGACAGCCACTTTATCAGTCAATCCCACTTTGTCAGCCAATCAGCGGCGTGGACGATATCGACGCTACGTCAATGCAGGTTCCAAGGTCATATTGGGCAAATATAATATCGCTCGTGGACACTATGGATATTTCATCACTGCATATTTATGGCAGATGAAAATGCTGTTTCCATCGACGTTTGGCGTGAAACTCATAACTTTGTAGATACAAACTCGCGACATACGTGTCGTAGCGAGCAATTATAATTGCTCGGCACAGGTGCTCAGGCTCAGTACAATTAAAAAACATATTTATAATTTGCCATGGCTTGGTTTTATCACTTGGTACATGATAAACCAATATATACATATTTAATATATCTGTATAGCTCAATAATGACGTCATCATCCCAAATTTAAAACCTTAATTTGTATAAAGTTAAGTAACTTTTTCGAGAGGAAAAAAATATCACCATGGTTTTCAGCAGCGCTTACTTCCTATTTTCGGCTACAACCAGGGTATATTTGACAACTTTCAGAAAGGTGAAACAATGCCTGTAAGACAGGAATTGGAAGACTTGAAATATTCCTCTCAGTAGCACAGCTGAACGAGCCCCCCCCCCCTGACCCCCCTCCCCCTGCCTTGAGAAGGTGAGATCTGCTCAAGTTTATGGGGCTTGCGTCTTAACCCGTGTTAACTATTTTATCCTTGAATGGGATGCCCTGCGGCCAGCAGTGGAAGCGGCCCTTGTCAGCGGTCCTTGGTGATCAGCGGCGGCCCTTGTCAGTGGCCCTTGGTGGTCAGCGGCCCTTGGCAGCAGCCCTTGGCAGTGGCCCTTGGTGGTCAGCGTCCCTTGGCAGTGGCCCTTGGTGGTCAGCGGCCCTTGGCAGCGGCCCTTGGTGGTCAGCGGCCCTTGGCAATGACCCTTGGTGGTCAGCGTCCCTTGGCAGTGGCCCTTGGTGGTCAGCGGCCCTTGGCAGCGGCCCTTGGTGGTCAGCGGCCCTTGGCAGCGGCCCTTGGTGGTCAGCGGCCCTTGGCAGTGACCCTTGGTGGTCAGCGGCCCTTGGCAGTGACCCTTGGTGGTCAGCGGCCCTTGCCAGTGGCCCTTGGTGGTCAGCGGCCCTTGGCAGCGGCCCTTGGTGGTCAGCGGCCCTTGACAGTGGCTCTTGGTGGTCAGCGGCCCTTGCAAACTAAGTTTATTGAGCAGGAGGGAACGTGCCTTGACTTTGCTACACATCCACATTAAACTTTCGACTATAGATTGCACCGGCGGACAGGAATTGGACGATCAGATGGTACCAGTCAGTGTCCATGCAACAAGCTCTGCTTAGCAATAGTCTGATCCTTCAAACGCAACTCACACCCACCCAGGATCCGGACTAAATTTGTCAAAATACTGTGGTATCAATGCACTGAGTTCTTACCCATCAGTACTTACAGTACTTACTCATCAGTACTTACAGTACTTACTCATCAGTACTTACAGTACTTACTCATCAGTACTACAGTACTTACTCATCAGTACTTACAGTACTTACTCATCAGTACTTACAGTACTTACTCATCAGTACTTACAGTACTTACTCATCAGTATTACAGTACTTACTCATGAGTACTTACAGTACTTACTCATGAGGTACTTAGCCAGTACTTACTCATCAGTACTTACAGTACTTACTCATCAGTACTTACAGTACTTACTCATCAGTACTTACAGTACTTACTCATGAGTACTTACAGTACTTACTCATCAGTACTTACAGTACTTACTCATCAGTACTTACAGGTACTTACTCATCAGTACTTACAGTACTTACTCATCAGTACTTACAGTACTTACTCATCAGTACTTACACTTACTCATCAGTACTTACAGTACTTCTCATCAGTACTTACAGTACTTACTCATCAGTACTTACAGTACTTACTCATCAGTACTTACAGTACTTACTCATCAGTACTTACAGTACTTACTCATCCACGCTGCGTCACTGCAGGTACCAAGGCCATGTTGGGCAAATATAATATCGCTCGTGGATACTATGGATATTTCATCACTGCATATTTATGGCAGATGAAAATGCTGTTTCCATCGACGTTTGGCGTGAAACTCATAACTTTGCAGATACAAACTCGCGACATACGTTTCGTAGCGAGCATTATAATTGCTCGGCACAGGTGCTCAGGCTCAGTACAATTAAAAACATATTTATAATTTGCCATGGTTTGGTTTTATCATTTGGTACATGATAAACCAATATATACATATTTAATATAGCTGTCTCCTTATTCCATCAATACCTAATTGCATATCATCTTTCAAACAAATAATAGTCATAGCTTCAGAGAAAGATAGCATGATGCATTTGTGGCTAGAAAACATGTTAAAATAGACGGATATGGAGACGGTGATGGAATTGATGTCAGACCGAATATATGTCAGA
>JAXIVJ010014436.1:0-34393 GCA_036785665.1 Chirona hameri | reverse complement strand
ATATATATATATATATATATATATATATATATATATATATATATATTATATATATATATATATATTTAGTATATATATATATATATATATATATTATATATATATATATATATATATATATATATATATATATATATATATATATATATATATATATATATATATATATATATATATATATATATATATATATATATATATATATATATATATATATATATATATATATATATATATATATATATATATATATATATATATATATATATATATATATATATATATATATATATATTATATATATATATATATATATATATATATATATATATATATATATATATATATATATATATATATATATATATATATATATATATATATATATATATATATATATATATATATATATATATATATATATATATATATATATATATATATATATATATATATATATATATATATATATATATATATATATATATATATATATATATATATATATATATATATATATATATATATATATATATATATATATATATATATATATATATATATATATATATATATATATATATATATATATATATATATATATATATATATATATATATATATATATATATATATATATATATATATATATATATATATATATATATATATATATATATATATATATATATATATATATATATATATATATATATATATATATATATATATATATATATATATATATATATATATATATATATATATATATATATATATATATATATATATATATATATATATATATATGTATGTTTCCGTTTGTATTGATTTGACATAAATTCATCATATATATTTAAAGGGAGTGTGCCTACTGTTTTGGAATGTCAAAACAAAAATCCATATTGTAAGTAGCCATTGGTTTGATTGTTGTATATGATGAAATTCACATCTAGAGCCCCTTTAGTTGAATTTTCACTTATATTGTTTTTTTGTGCTTATTTTTTTGTTTCGATATCTATAAAACGAATGCCACTATGGTGATGTTATGTAAAACGGCGCACATAAGACAATACAATTACGGTCACATCATGCAAGATAGAAAGACAAGTTTTGCATAGCACGTTCTTGCCACTGTGAACTTTATTATGTGCAAGTTTCGTAGCTCTAAATTGATATCTTCTTAAAAAAATGGGCATCGGCCATTATCGAAACGGCCATCATCGAAAACATGATGGTCGTCCAGTTTCTGTTCGGCTGCTGCTATCAGCGGGCACGAGCTGTTTTGTTGAATTGCTATTGGCCGGCGCTAACAATATGCTAGCAGTTTAATCGATAGTTGCAGTGCTTCTAGTAGGGGAAGCCTTCTGGAGTCTACCCGATAACTTTTTGCTCCCAGCAAGTTCCTGGAGTCTTTGGAATATCTCAGCAACTAGGGCGAATCTGGAGAAACGAAGTCATGGGTCAATTCAGAAAATTATGTTCTATAGACCAGTGTCAATAACCCCAAATAAGCGATGTGTCCGTCCTATAGATGAAGTCTGTCCCTGTAGCTCAGTTGGGAGAGCGCTGGGTTTCTGACCTCACCCGGTAGTGGCAGCCCGGGTTCGAGTCGCCTCGGCGCTCGCTATTTGCTCCTGACTGGGAATGGCCTGTGGCCGGTGGCAGCGGTCGCACTCAAGGTCAGATGACGTCAGAGGGCGGGCGGACCGTGTCCAAGTATATCGGGCACGTACACTTTCGCTTCTAAATTCTATAGGACGCCAGGAATTGCTTGATCGGGTGGTGGGTCAGGGCCTGCGCAAAAAGCTATGCTTAGCGCGGGGTCTGACCTCGTAAATCCCTCCATTCAAAAAACATTCGGACTAAGTTTATATTAAAAAAAGTGAATAGGCACACTCTGTTATATTGAAATGTTGAAGCAAACGTGAATCGATTACACACAAAAAAAAACTTTGAATCGGAAAGAATCAATTCTCAAAATGTTATCCATAAATCGAACGGTGATTGAATCATTCAGGTTCCAAAATGAATCGCGATTGAATCGTTCAAAAACAAGTTAAATCAATAATCAGTCTGGCTGAGACGCCAGTCAACGGCGAGTTAAATCAATATGGCGCATTAATTACAGAGGAACTTAACGGTAATCTGGCCACCAATCCATAAGAGGTTAGAGCATGACAAAAAGGCTATCCATCGGCTGTATACTCGTATGGTACGGCAATACGATAACAGTTACCATCAACAACATATGATTTGCAGGGCAACTCCACGGATTTGTGTCGGGGGGGGGGGGGGCAAACCAAAGTCAGGAGCCAATTTGAGAAGGGGACTCCCCAGTTATTTTGGTGGGGGGCCCAAACAAAATATTCCTGACTGCCTTCCTAGGGGCCTTTTCGGAATTAAGCTTTTTAATATATAAAATAAATATAAAATATATGCTTTTTAGAAGAAGTATCCCATAGAAGAAGTATCCCATAGAAGCTTTCCCGGTTATTGTCGAAAGGGTCCCTGTGGAGCTTATATAGGTTGTCTTTTTAGGGGCATCTTGGGAGCTTGTCTCGGCTGTCTTTTCGCGGTCTTCTTGTTGCTTGTGGCGGTAATCTCTTAGGGGCTATTTGGAGCTGTGTGGGTTGTTTTTTGGGGTTTTCTTGGAGTTTGTCTCAATTGTTTTTTAAGGGCCTCCTTGGAACTTGTCACGCTTATCTTGTAGGTGCCTCATCGAACATTTCCCAGTTGATATTGTAATGGGCGACTCTAAACTCATTCCTATGGACTGTGTATTTTGGAACTGCTCAGTACTTACATATATTTGCAAGGGGTCTCCCTTTCCTTGTATGGGACCTCCTTAAATGTCGGTGGGCGGCAATGTTTGCCCGGGGACGATGTTGGTGATATGCTACCAAATACCTTGCGTAGCAGTTACGTTATTTAAATATTTTTCGGTAGTACGCTACGAAATACTTCGATTACGCTACGGAACGATCTCATGAGCTATGGGCTACCACAAACCATACCGTAGCGTAACGTAGACCATCACTGTATATAAGTTAAATAACGGTAAAGGATTGGTCAACAGCACCGTCGGACGGCATTCGCATTCAATCGACATCACGCAATAATTTCGCCTCAGTTCACTATACTCACCACCTGGACGCGAAGGAACTGTTTGGCGTGGTGGAAGCAGGCCTGCAGCAACTCGGGAAGATCGTAGTGCTCGGCGGCGCAGATGAGACCCGGGACGTTGGTACAGGTTAGAGGACACGAGCCGTGGTGTAGGTAGTCCAGCAGAACTCCGAACGTATCCGCCTCGAACTCGATTACCGTAAACTGGAACAGGCAGGGCAAATAAAGTCACCATCAGGCGTACTGTGGCCTGACGTGTGGTGTGGGGTCAGTGGTGGATCCCGGGCAGAATGGCATGGGGGAAATGTGTCCTTCCTCGAATATCTGAACATGCCCCTCGCGAATAGGAAGCCACACTCGGCGTTGAAGATGATCCCGACGTTCGGAAATAGACCTCTCTGTGTGTGAGTAGGCACCTCAATGCAAGGGAAGCTCTTTTTGAGGCAAGACCATCCGTGCATATAGGCAGCCCCTCCATTGGATAGGAGGCCCCTCAGTGCCAATAGGAGGTCCCTCAGTGCCAATAGGAGGCCCCTCAGTGCCAAAGGAGGTCCCTCAGTGCCAATAGCAGCACGCTCTGGAGGACAGTGAAGTGTTACTGTACCTCGCTCTGGCACAGTTTTGATCGGTCGACCTTCTGCTCGTCGGCGCAGACTGAGAGTCGCGGCACGGCCAGCTGCTGCGGCTGCTGAGAGTGCTGAGCGCTGCTCGGTCGCTCCACCTTGGTTTTGTCTGCCGGAGACGTAACAGCCACTGTCATATAGGCAGGCCTTAGGAATACATGTGACATGTGGCACGGTTCGGACGCTCCACCTTGGTTTTGTCTGCCGGAGACGTAACAGCCACCGTCATATAGGCAGGCCTTAGGAATACATGTGACATGTGGCACGGTTCGGACGCTCCACCTTGGTTTTGTCTGCCGGAGACGTAACAGCCACCGTCATATAGGCAGGCTACAGGAATACATGTGACCTGTGAACGGTTTGTGCGTAGATACTACAGTCATTGTGCATAGTATAAGATGGACAGAGCAAAGTACCACGCACCGACCTATAAGACGGATGCCAAATTATAAATCTATAAACCGTATCACCAGAGCATCTATAACCGACAGATTGTACAGTACAGTATACAAGCTGGGCCCGACTGCTGGACCACAAACCGGAACAGTCCTGGTTGCTGGACCATTGACCTGAGCAGTCTTGACTGCCGGACCACTGACTGGGCCACTGACTGGACCACTGACCGGACCACTGACCGGACCACTGGCCGGACCACTGACCGGACCACTGACTGGACCACTGGCCGGACCACTGACCAGACCACTGACCTGAACAGTCCTGGTTGCTGGACCATTGCCTGAGCAGTATTGACTGCCGGACCACTGACTGGACCACTGACTGGACCACTGACTGGGCCACTGACTGGACCACTGACTGGACCACTGACCGGACCACTGACCGGACCACTGGCCGGACAACTGACCGGACCACTGGCCGGACCACTGACTGGACCACTGCTGGACCACTGACTGGACCACTGACTGGACCACTGACCGGACCACTGGCCGAACCACTGACCGGACCACTGACCTGAACAGTCCTGGTTGCTGGACCACTTCTTTCTGTCGTCGACAGAGAGCCGTCCAGCTTCGGACGGCTTCTTGCTGGTCCGTCCCCAGCCGGCGGTGATGCTGCCCAGCCGGTTGAACGCGCGGATCACCATCGGAGAGTTCGGCACGCTCTTCGGCCTGGCGGAGACACGAACATAGAGTAAGCTGTGATCTACCGTGTGCGTGTGTGTGACTTGGTTCTCATTCGGTTTCATTCATTCGTCTTCTAAAGGATCTCAATGTGACATTGGTGCGATGCGTGAGCAGTTGTCATGTGGTGAGTTTGCGATGCGATGAGTGTAAAGAGCAGTCATCGTCTTGGGCATCAGCATGGGCTGCTCGATGTTAAGCTGTAATCGCACATTCCGGTTGAACAGGAATTATCGGAGAGCCTCGCACTAAAGAGGAATGCCGTGTTAAACATGCCGTTCTTTGTGACGTTCCAGACAGCATAGAAGCGTTGGGGTGCGCGGAGGGGTGGCGTTGACAGCATATTTACCATACCTTTGAGACCATTTTTGGAGTGATCAGATGCTCACAAACGCGCTTCTGATCGAGAATATAACCCAATATACTAATCTCACTTCACACTACCATTTTACATGCGATCTGACCTCGAACAAACCTGCGACCTTTACCTGGGAATTATAAATATGCCTTGGATATGTCTGGTTAGGAGTTAAGTTTTTTATCGTAGTCTTTTGCGTCTCTATACGTTCATTGGTTCGGAAGATAACCAGAAGAGCACTCATTGGCCTTTGGTCAATATTGTTCGTCTGAGACGCCAGTCAATGGATGGTAGGTAACTTAATTACGACCCACACACACCATCTTTTAAATAATGGCGGGGGCGGCCCCCCCCCCCCCCCCCCCCTAGAAGCCAGGAGGGCCCTTTTCGGCGCGCGCAGCGCGCTGAAAAGGGCCGACGAGACCGCGCGAAGCGCGGTATCATAGGCTCTTTACTACACAAAGCGTGGTCTTTAGAGAGTTTAGCGGACTTCAGAGGCCCTTTAGGGCCACCAGGGCCCTCTCTGAAAGACCAGAGACGTTCAAAAGAGCCCTGTGCATGTCCGAGGGGCCCCTGGCAAGACCGAAAGGGCCCCTGAGCGAATCAGAGGGCCCCCTGAGTACGTCGAATGGGCCCCCTGAACACGTCTAATGGGCCCCTAGCCAGCACAGAGGGGCCCCTGGGCAGGTTGAGAGGCCCCTGAGCATGTCGACAGGGCGACAAAGCGGCCAGCGCAGTCCTTTGCCAGGACATAAGGGCCCGTGAGCAGGTTGGAGGGCCCCTGTACAGACCAGAGGGCCCCTGGGAAGTTAAGAGGGCCCCTGTGCAGGTCAGAGGGGCCCTGACCAGACCGAAAGGGCCCCTAGGTGGGTCAGAAGGGCCCCTGAACATGCCGGATGAGCCCCTAGCCAGCACGGAGGGCCCCAGGGCAGGTCGGAGGGCCCTCGGAGCATGCCGCAAGGCGACAAAGCAGCCAGCGCAGTCCCTTGCTAGGTCGGAAGGGCCCCTTAGAAGGTTAAAGGGCCCCTGGAGAGACCAGAGGGCCCCTGGAAAGTTAAAAGGGCCCCTGCGCAGATCGGAGGGGCCCCTGATCAGACCGAAAGGATCCCTGGGCGGGTAAGAAGGGCCCCTGAACATGCCGAAGTGGCCCCTGGCCAGCATGGAGGGGCTCCAGGGCAGGTCGGAGGGCCCCTTGAGCATGTCGGCAAGGGCGACAAAGCAGCGCTGGGCCGATCGGAGGGGCTCCTGGGCAAGTCAGAGGGCCCCTGGCTAGACCGAAAGGGTCCCTGGGCCGGTCGGAAGGCCCTTTGAACATGCCGGATGAGTTCCTAGCCAGACTAGAGGGGCCCCTGGGCAGGTCGGAGGGGCCCCTGAGCAGGGACGGCGGATTGCGGGGGCAGGGTACCCAAAATTCCCCTCAATCGAAAATCCTGGGGGCAAAGAGTAGTTTTGCCCTCCCCCCAGATTTTAGCCTGCTCAATCTGGGGCAACATGACCCCTCCCCTCCCCAAGATTTTCATTTGAGGGGGGGGGGGATTTTGGGTACCCTGCGCCCCGCAATCCGCCGCCCCTGCCCCTGAGCATGTCGGCAGGGCGACAAAGCAGCCAGTGCAGTCCATGGCCAGGTCGGAAGGACCTCTGAACAGGCCGATGGGCCCCTTGACACACAAGAGGGGCTTCTTGGAAGGTCAGAGGAATCTCTGGTGAGACCGGAAAGGTCAAAGCACGTAGAGATCGCAGATGAAGATTAAGTACAAAGAGGACTTGATCCACAATAAAACTATTAAAAGCGAAGATTTCGCGTATATTGTAACACCCTTCGTCAGGGTGCTACAATATACCCGAAAGATCCGATTTTATTTTTCCTATAGAGTAAGCCCTCTTTGTATTATATTTATATATATATATATATATATATATATATATATATATATATATATATATATATATATATATATATATATATATATATATTATATATATATATATATATATATATATATATATATATATATATATATATATATATATATATATATATATATATATATATATATATATATATATATATATATATATATATATATATATATATATATATATATATATATATATATATATATATATATATATATA
The DNA here is from genome assembly GCA_036785665.1 of Chirona hameri. Classification (NCBI taxonomy): domain Eukaryota; kingdom Metazoa; phylum Arthropoda; class Thecostraca; order Balanomorpha; family Balanidae; genus Chirona; species Chirona hameri. Next base: position 27,011 of record JAXIVJ010014436.1, on the reverse strand, counting down.
TATATATATATATATATATATATATATATATATATATATATATATATAATATATATATATATATATATATATATATATATATATATATATATATATATATATATATATATATATATATATATATATATATATATATATATATATATATATATATATATATATATATATATATATATATATATATATATATATATATATATATATATATATATATATATATATATATATATATATATATATATATATATATATATATATATATATATATATATATATATATATATATATATATATATATATATATATATATATATATATATATATATATATATATATATATATATATATATATATATATATATACATATATATATATATATATATATATATATATATATATATATATATATATCACCCACTCCACATCATGTCTTTTCGCTTCGCGGATCCCAGATGAGTCCCTGAACAGGTCGGAAGGGCGTAGAAAAGGTCAAAGGGGCCCCTAGACGATCTGAAGGGACCTTGGTCCTTTCAACAGTAAGAATACAGTTGTACAGGGAATCAAACCAAAAAATTTCGCGCCGCTCCGCGGCGCAATTTAACTACAAATTCAATTATATGCGGGTTAGGAAAAAATCGGTCAGTTTCTCGGCGCATTTATGTGTTATGTTGTTACTTTCCTATATTATTGGACAAAATAGTTCATTTTAGCACCTTTTTCCCGCACTTTAAAACGCACAATATAGCATTTTTAGAAGTTTGCACCATACGCAATGCGACGCATTGATGAGAAAGCATATCTAGGGCATAGGACCCAAAATTATCGCGCCGCTCAGCGGCGCAATTTGTTTAAGAGTTCCAGGTCTTGAGCTTAAAAAAATATTCCAAGTTGGTATAGCTGATTCCAAATTCGTGTCGCTGGTTCCAAAGTTGATGTGGCAGTTTGCTAACTCCAGCTCCTACACGTTGGTATGGCCTATGCCATACCTGTCATACACCATTTTCTAGCCTTGTAACGTGCCTTTTCATGCGTTTTTTAGGGGGGGGGGGGGGGGCTTTCAACGCTTGGGAAGGGGCCCTTTCAACGCTCGGGAAGGGGCCCTTTCGAGGCGCCGCCCCCCCCCCCTGGACGAAATCCTGGCTACGTGCCTGCCCCCCCCCCCCCCCACAACTTTCGGAAGGTGGCGCCGCCCTTGGTTACATGTCTTCTCGTTGACCAACAGGATGTCATAAGAACTTCTCAAAGGTCAGGTCTGGGCGCAAATTGACCATGCAGTCGTCGCGCCCTTAAGCCCCAACAAACAAACAAACAACAAAGGTCAGGTCGTTCGGAGAAATGCTCCAAGGGTAAGCCACTCATCACATGTAATTGCACTCAAACTCAACACAAATCGTACTCTACGCATTATGCGTATCTACAAGCTGCTTGTCAGGCTTAGCCACGGGCATTCAGCAAGGCTTTACCGAAAATAATAACATAAGAGCCACTTTAGTGATTTTAGGTCACTTAGTGGCTTTAAGGAATCGGATCGGTCGAACGTGCTGACGGGTGCTCTGCTTAGATTATCTTTAGTGCTCTGCGGTGCTCTCTAGCAGTGCTCTCTAGCAGTGCTCTCTAGCAGTGCTCTGTAATCCTCGACTATTTTGCTGCAATTAGTAAGCATCATGGATGGTAATGCATCTTAATATTTTCATCAAGTAACGTAGATAATATATTTCATATTTCGATCATTCTAAAGCGAGCGATTAAGGAATTATTTGTATTTGAAGATGTACCATGTTGGGCTCATAACTAATTGCTCACAAGTTTGCTCATCATGTTCGGTCCAGTATGGCGATATCTTTTGCTGGTGTTCATCGTTTGGAAAAGCATTCAGCCCGTTAAGCTGATGTTAAATCCAACTTTTGTAGCTAACATATCTTTCAAGCTAGATGCTACGTGGATAATCTTTAACCCTCGCCCTACGGGAGCTTTTTCACCTTCGCCATACGGGGGGGGGGGGGCTGACAGCCCCCTGTTAACTTCCAAACCAAGCAACTTAGAGCAATGCGGTAAGAACGAGCATGTTGTCTGTCATGAGAGGAATCTAATAATATGCGAATTTTAGGTTTCAGGTCAAGGGGTGGCTTTCCAGGTCAAGTGAATGACCTCGGATTTACCACGTCCAGAACAGCAATTTTGCTCTTCAGAAAACCTCAAAATTAGAAATTGATAAATGTAAATAAAAAAGCATGTTCCTAGACCAGTTTTGGCTCAGAGATACAGAAAAGGTAATTATTTGTTCGTATCTTGTCAAAAAAAGTCAAAAAAAGTTTTTAAAAAATTACGTCGAGTTTTTTACACTTAGGGAGCCATCACTCAGTCAAAAATGAAGATATTGCTTTGCAATTTGTTGTGGGTATTGTCCATACTCAGTTCTCTCACATATATTCCGTTTTTTAACATCTTTGAAAATTTGATTTTGTGAAGATAAAAAAAGTTTATTTTTTATTTTAGGGGTCAAAAACCCAAAATTTTCAAATTCGAGATTGCCCATTTAAAAAGAATGCCATTTTTATCTTTGGTGATTTGTGTTTGCGATTTGCTTCAAAACTCTGTTTTCTAAGATTTTCAAATATTTCTCATTTGTTTCCAACATGACGTCATCAAAACATTATTATCTCCCAAACTACTAAACCAATTTCAATTAAATGTTACAGCCTACGTATAATTGTTGTAAACTCAGCTACCAAAAATTTCAGCAAGATGCACTTCATGTGTCAAAAGTTATTCAAGAAAAACCTCAGGGGGCCTGTCAGGCCCCCCTGAGGTTTTTCTTGAATAACTGCTTACACATGCGGAGAATCTTACTGAAATTTTCGTTAGATGAGTTTACAACAATTATACATATGCTGTACAAATTTAATTTAAATTGGTTTAGTAGTTTCGGAGATAATCATGTTTTGATGACGTCATGTGGGTGGAAAAACGATAAATATGTGAACAATGGTAGAAAACAGAGTTTTAAAGGAAATTGCAAACGCAATTGTCTAATGATACAAAATGGCACTCTTTAAAATGGATATCTCGGATTTGCAAAATTTTGGGGTTTTGACCCATAAAATTAAAAACAAACTTATTTTTTTGGGGGAAAAATCCCCACAAAATCAAAATTTTCAAAGATGTTAAAAAACAGAATATATGTCAGAGAACTGAATATGGAAAATACCCATGCCAAATTTCAAAGCAATATCTTCATTTTTGACTGAGTGATGGCTCCCTAAGTGTAAGAAACTGTTGACGTCATTTTTTTAATACTTTTGTTTGACTTTTTTGACAAGATACGAACAAATAATTACCTTTTCTGTATTTCTGAGCCAAAACTGGTCTAGAAACATGCCTTTTTATTTACATTTAACAATTTATAATTTTGAGGTTTTCTGAAGAGCAAAATCGCTGTTCTGGGACGTGGTAAATCCGAGGTCATTCACTTGACCTGGAAGGTCACCCATTGATCTGAAACCCAAACATCGCATACTGTTAGATTCCTCTCATGACAGGCAACATGCTGGTTCTTACCGCATTGCTCTATGTTGCTTGGTTTGAAAGTTAACAGGGGGGGGGGGGCTGTCAGCCCCCCCCCGTAGGGCGAAGGTGAAAAAAGCTCCCGTAGGGCGAGGGTTAAAGGGAGTGTGCCTACTCACATCGCTTATTTGTGGTTATTGACACTGGTCTATAGAACATAATTTTCTGAACTGACCCATGACTTCGTTTCTCCAGAATTGCCCTAGTTGCTGAGATATTCCAAAGACTCCAGGAACTTGCTGGGAGCAAAAAGTTATCGGGTATAGACTCCAGAGGGCTTCCGCTACTAGAAGCACTGCAACTATCGATTCAACTGCTAGCATATTGTTAGCGCCGGCCAATAGCAATTCAACAAAACAGCTCGTGCACGCTGACAGCAGCAGCCGAACAGAAACTGGACGGCCATCGCGTTTTTCGATGATGGCCGTTTCGATGATGACCGATCGATGGCCATTTTTTGAAGAAGATATCAATTTAGAGACACAAATCTTGCACATAATAAAGTTCACAGTGGCAAGAACGTGCTGTGCAAAACTTGTCTTTCTATCTTGCATGATGTGACCGTAATTGTATTGTCTTATGTGTGCCGTTTTACATAACATCACCATAGTGACGATCGTTTTATAGATATCGAAACAAAAAATAAGCAAAAAACAATATAAGTGAAAATTCAACTAAAGGGACTCCAGATGTGAATTTCATCATATACAACAATCAAACTAATAGCTACTTACCGTATGAAAAATATTTTTGACATTCCAAAACAGTGGGCACACTCCCTTTAAGCCAAGACAATATCCTTGCTCACACCACAACACATTTAGAGGTGTCAAACTCTACCTGACCGTACTGCTACTCTTGACTTCGGGGGATGTGGAAACGAATCCTGGGCCAGCTATGACCGAGGAAAATGAATAGCGAAGTCAGCAACAAACGATGAGTCATCGGCCTCACAGCCTGCAGAGCGCCCGTCATCGGCCTCACAGCCTGCAGAGCGCCCGTCATCGGCCTCACAGCCTGCAGAGCGCCCGTCATCGGCCTCACAGCCTGCAGAGCGCCCGTCATCGGCCTCACAGCCTGCAGAGCGCCCGTCATCGGCCTCACAGCCTGCAGAGCGCCCGTCATCGGCCTCACAGCCTGCCCAGGCAAATACAAAATGTTGCAAATGCATCACCAAGCCCCTCCAGTGCATGCAGGCCGGTGCCAGACTTCGAGCGCCGGTCTCTAGTACGTGTGCACCGACATCCAGTAGCGTGTCCAGGATTCACTCCAGGAGGGGCAATTTTTGCTCAGGGGGGCATAAGGTACCCCCACAAACAAACTCACCGGATTTGGCCCACTATATTTTTAGACTGGCACATGTAAAAAAAAAATCATTCATTTTTTCGACCAAAGGGTTCCTGGACCTTCTGGGAGGGGGGGGGGGGAAGGGGGCAATTGCTCCGTTTGCCCCCCCCCCCCCCCCCTTGGGTACACTTATGCCGACATCCGACGACCCAGAGCGCCAGCATAGACTCGAGCCGGAATGCCCTCGTTATGGTACCGCCAACAAGAAGAGAAGCATTAAGTGCAGCAGATGGGACTTTGAGTGGCACCTTACCTGTGTCCGAATCAAAAGGTCACAGGCAGCAGCTCAAATAAATTGGTGGTGTCCACAGTGCATAAACAATGACCTTGCCAACTTCAATCAGTCGGGTTGCAAGCCAGCTAACCAGAACCCCGCCATGCTGCCACTTGACTCTTCGAACAGAGCAGATTCGACATTGCACCAACCCTTGCCACTCAGAAACAGACGCGATCTGTGGTAAGAAGGATACCAAAAGGGGCTCGTATATCCGCTGCTGAGGCCATCACAACGTTGATAGAAGCGGCCGTTGATACGAAGACAGCAGAAGCATGGACGAAGCTCCTTTCTTTCCCACACGTTGCCCTCGCAGTGCCGAAAAGGGAAGCAAGCCATGACACAACTTCACTCACAAGCAAGGTCAAGCGACAAATTTCACATTACATGAAAGCACCTTTTATATAATACACAGAGCTCTCCTATAAGAAACTTCAGAGGCAGCCTGCAAAACCCAACTCCGCCAAAACCCAGGAGCGCCTGAAGTGCAACGTCGCCATGAAGCTGGCAGATGGAGATGTGCGCGGTGCGATTCGAATGCTAGCCTCAAGTGACGACATTGCCCACCACACCGACGACGTCGTCAGGAGTCTGAGGCTGAAACACCCGCCTGCCCCAGCCGACCTCAGCCTGCCGCCCGGCACAGACGACAGCACCAGGGCGTTCATGGCGACCGAGGCAGACGTGGCCGCTGCCATCGCCTCCTTCGACACCGGCTCCAGCGGGGGGTTGGACGGGTTGAGGCTCACACCTCAAGGATTTGACCTGCCGGTCCGCGGGCGAGGCCGGCCCTCGGCTTATCACCGCGCTGACAAGCCTAGTCAACCTGGCTCTCAGCGGCGACATACCGACCCCGGTACGGGCTGAATTCTATGGAGCTACCTAATCGCCCTGTAGAAGCAGTGCAGATTATTTCTTCTTAGTGTCCACACCCGACATAGGACATTTTAGAGTCGGGTGATGGTTGAGGGTGTACCCGCTCGGCAGACATGTTGGTGTCACCCTTAATAAACAAGAATATGTCGGTGAAAGACAAACTGCCACATCCCCAGACGGGTCGTGGGTCACGTAGTCCAGGGACAAGACATCGGACTTGCATCCGATGGGCCGGAGTTCAACACCGGGCAGCGACCCTGGTTTTGGCCATGCTGTGTCTGCTGGCCGGCACTGTGAGCTCCTCCCGGACTCCTCTGAGTAGCGCCGAGTCGACACTGCACACCGGCCTCCTGACACACCGCCAGCTGTACTCTCCGGCCCTGAGCACTCCGGTCATTCGGACCCGATTTTTTCGCAGCACTGTCAGATACAGCGCCAACTGGGTAGCGGGCCGTCGGCGGGGACGGCTGCACATGGTACCGTCTCCGCTGTTAGAGGGTGATACCGGATCCTGTCATGTCATGGAGTTAAATCCGGGTCCACGCCCGAGCGTCGCCGGTTCTGGAGGTCCGGTGGCGGGGCCGGGAGCGGGCAGACGGAGACCGGGAAGCGGAGAATCAGCGGCGGAGGAGCGGAGAGGGCGAGACGGCATCACGATATTACAACAGAACGTCCGCAGTCTGCGCAATAAGCTGGGTGTTCTCCGGGCACATTCGGCAGAGATTCAACAGTTCCACGTTGCTGCCTTCACCGAGACATGGCTGTCCGACGACACGGTGGACTCGGAACTGCAAGTCAGCCTGCTCAACCACAGCTGGTTCAGACGCGACCGGCCGACGCACGCTGGCGGCGTCGCCTGTGCCGTCTCCACGAGCCTGTCTCCGATGCGCCGGCACGACTTGGAGCCAGACGACACAGAACTGCTCATCGTCGAACTCAACACAACACCGAAGTGCATACTGGGAGTATGCTACTGCCCACTCTCTGACGACGCATCGCTTTCCAGGACACTGACTGCTCTCCAATCGGTAACGCAGCGTTACCCGCATCGTGGCGTCGTTGTCGTCAGAGATCTCAACATACCAGACATCCGGTGGAGCGAGACGACCTCAGACTGGGCGAGGGCGAACGTCACACGCCATTCACGTCGCACACATAATTTTCTGGACACCTGCGCGCTGACTGAACCTGAGGCAGACTGACTGAACCTGTATGGCAAAATACGCGTGGCGACAAATCTTGTTCTGTCCAGCCAAAGTGTCACCGATGTCACAGTGCGGGACGGAACATTCGACTCTGACCACAAGGAAGTTGTCTGTACTGTCAGAAAACTAAAAGCATCAGCCCCGTTAGTTACTAGAACTACTGTATTTAAATATAAAGACGCCAATTTTGGCAGGATGAGAAGGTCGCTCGAATTGTATCCGTGGCAGGTTCTGGATGATAAGCATGTAGACGAGGCCGTTGACATGTTCAATGCTATTCTGTGCCCGACTATTAAGGACTGTATCCCTACTGTGAAGATCGAGCGAAATTACCCGCCTTGGTTCGACAGAGAGCTACGCACTCTGTTAAGACAGAAGGAGTGTTCATTTAGAAGAATTAAAAGAAATAGGTGTGAGGAAACTGAGGCAGACTTCCGCGATAAGAGGAGCGATTTTAAAACTACGGCTAACACCAAATATAGTGAATATCTTTTCGGACTAACACACGATTTTAAAAGCAACCCGAAACGATTCTGGTCTTTCTTAAAAAATACTAAGAGTGGGAACAAGCGCCTGTCAATGCTCAAGGTAGGAGGTGTCGATATCACGGACGACAGGGAAAAGGCTAACGCTTTGAATTCCGCATTCTCGTCCACATTCTCCGACACTCTTATCGCGGAGTTTCCCGCTGCCCCAGTATACGATGTGCCGCAGCTGACCAATATGTACTGTGACATCGACACTGTCCGAGCGATACTCGATAGCATACCGGAACACAAAGCGTGTGGTCCTGACGGGATAAGTGCGAGGATTATCCGTGAATGCCGAGATGTACTCACTGTACCACTGAACAAAATATGTTCGATGTCGCTCCGGCAAGGAATATTCCCGGAACCTTGGAAGCGTGCAAATGTTGTGCCGATTTTTAAGAAGGGTAGCGTCAAGGACCCAAGCTGTTACAGGTCCGTGTCGTTGATTCCTCTGCTCGGAAAAGTACTGGAGAGAGTTGTATATTTGAGCCTGTTGCGTCACGTGGATCCTGTCATGTCACCGGCGCAACATGGTTTTATACCCGGCCGCTCCTGTGTGACCAACCTAGCATCAATGCTGAGCACTGCCTGGGAATCCATTGAGGAACATATTCAAACGGATTGCATTTACACCGATTTTTCGTCAGCTTTTCAAAGCGTTAATCATGCTCTCCTGCTCCACAAACTCAAAAATTCATACAACATTTCAGATTGAGCATTGCTATGGTTTACTTCATATCTTGAAAACAGGAAACAACGCGTAGTTGTAAACGGGCAGTGCTCGGCGTGGAGCCCGGTAACCTCGGGTACTCCCGAGGGAGGTATAATCTCCGCTTTACTGTTTGCGATGTACGTCAACGATCTCCCTGTTGGGATGTCCTCTGGGGTTCTGCTGTTCGCGGATGACGCAAAATTATACAGGAAAATTTCCAGAAACTCCGACGCCCAAGCCCTTCAAAATGACCTCAATAAGCTATATGAGTGGTCAAAAGTATGGAAGTTAAAGTTAAGTTCATCTAAATGTAAATCTTTCCGAATGTCACTGAGAACAAAGCCATTAGTAACAATTTATCACATTGATAGGACTGAATTAGAGCACGTTAACCAAATTCGGGACCTCGGAGTTATACTTGATACAAAACTTACATTCGGACCACATGTAGATAGTTCAGTGAAAAAAGCAAACAGTGCTCTCGGTGTACTCATTCGATCATTCCAAAAAGCCAGCCCCAGAGGATATCTCAATGACCGATCCGTCATTGCTTCGTACTGCGCACACGTTCGCTCCAACTTGGAGTACTGTAGCGTGATTTGGGGAGGCGCCGCTTCATCTCATGTCATTCGATTAGAAAGGATAGAGCATAAGTTTTTAATGTGGCTCAACGCTCAGGTGCGCTCTCAGTCGTCGTCGCTTGTGTATTGTGACTTACTAAAACATTTTAGCCTTGTGTCTGTATCTGCGCATAGAACTCAATCGTAACGTTTTCACCGGCAAAATCCGTTCATCATTTATATTATATTACAGTCATTCTCACTCGATGTACCCTGCCGCGCCACAAGACAACAATCTCGAACTCTGTTCAGCATTCCATATGCCAGGGTGTCAACTGTGAGAGAAGGCATTTTTGTGAGGCTGCCCAGACTGGCTAATAGGCTCGTAGATAAGTGTTCCACGGTGGACCTGTTCTCAGACACTCTCTCATCATTCCGTGGCAAAGTAAGGTCATATGTCGCTTCATTGTAAGTAGGTAGTCTATACGCGCTATGTACGTTTTATTTGTCACCGGTGTCGAAATGTGATAGGTATTGCTGTGTGTAACTGTTGCTACTTTTTATTTCTATTTAATTTTATATTCGTTTTCATTTTTACCTTTGTCTTTATTTTTGCTATTTTATCTGCACTATTTCATCACATATTTCTTATTTCGTATTTTATTCTTATATTTTAAATCCATTTGTCATTTAACAGCTTTTAACCATCGCTTTTGTATTATAGAGGATTTTCTAGGTGATCTTTTTTTCATTATAGGTATAGATGGATATGGGTGAGGGATGTAATGTGATCTTTTAAGTATGTGAATGCGTGTGGTATTATCTGTGTGACTTCGCCCATAAATGGTTCACTCCGTCGGCGATGATGTTAAATAAATACATAAATAAATAAATAAATAAGCCGGATAGTGGCATCCGACCTATTGCGATAGGCTCTGTTTACCGCAGACTGGCGACAAAGGTTGACCTTCAGCCAATCAGCACCAAACTGGGCCAAGAGTTGCGTCCCATTCAGCTGGGCTATGGGACATCTGGAGGCTGCGAGGCCGTTGTCCACGCTTCCCGGTTGTTTGTGAAGGATCTTGCAGAAGGGAACGTAGCCGTGAAGCTGGATATGCGGAACGCCTTCAACACCGTCCGATGCGACCACTTCCTCTGGGAGGTGCGGAAGCACTTGCCCTCGCTCTACGCACTGCTCTGGCAGGCCTACTCGCAGCCGACCCCTCTCTACTATGGCACCACCGAGATCACGACAGCTACCGGACTCCAGCAGGGCGACCCGTGCGGCTCGGCCCGGCCGTGTTCTCGCTGGCAATCCACCCAGCGGCCAGCGCGCTCAATACGGACTTCAACTGCTGGTATCTGGACGACGGCACCGTGAGAGGCAGCCTGGAGCGTCTGCTACCCAGCATGAGCAACATTGGCCTTGACATCAACCCGGGAAAATGCGAGATTATCCTGCCGGGCAGCGTCCCAGAATCAGAGAGGCTCTGCACCCTAGAAAGGCTCCACCGGATCGTCCCACAAGCTAGTGCTGGGAGACTCGGAGCTCTCTGTGCTCGGGGCACCATTGACACACTCCGCTGCCAGTGTGGTAATGTCCAGGAAGGTGGAAGATCTGGAGCGTATGGTGGAACGACGTCAGCACCTGGACCCCCACTCGGCCTTCTTTCTTCTGTGGAACTGTCTCTGGTTGCCAAAGCTTCAGTACATCCTAAGAGCAGCTCCCGTATATCGGCAGCCAAAGCTGCTGCAGCCTCTCGACGCAGCACTGAAGTCGGCCTTCCTTAGCTTGGCCAACGTGAGGTTCGACGAACACAGCTGGGACAAGCAGTCTTGCTGACCAGATACGGGGGCCTTGGGCTCCGCCGGACCGAAGATGTTGTTTTGCCAAGTTACGTGGCATCTCTCCATCACTGCCACCAGCTCATCCCCTCCATGTTGCCAGCCCGGCTCGCAGCAAGCACCGAAGTAGAGCTGACAACGGCGACCAAGGATTGGCACGCTACAGCAGGTGATGCAGCTGCCTCTCAAGATATCGTGACACACCTACAGAGATCTTGGGACGCTATTCTCGCCGAGCGCCAACAGACCACCCTGCTCTCTGAGGCAAATCAGTTTGCCCGAGCCCGCCTTCTGGCCTCCAGAGCCTCCGAGAGCGGCGCCTCGCTGTATGCTGTGCCGTCAGCCAACCTCGGCACAGTACTCGATGCAGAGACTCTGCGCGTCTCGATAGCGCTGCGTGTGGGAGCCGACGTATGCAGCCCTCATAATTGCAGATGTGGTGCCATTGCAGACTGCAAGGGATACCACGCCTTGAGCTGTCGTTTCAGTGTTGGACGCCATCCACGACATACAACGCTGCACATCATCAGGCGAGCCCTGCAGTCTGCTGGCATTCCCTAGATTTTGGAGCCAACCGGCGTAGATCGCGGCGACGGCAAGCGGCCTGACGGGATGACCGCTTACCCGTACTCCCGTGGCAAGAGCTTGCTGTAGGACGCCACCTGCGTCAACACCTTCGTCGATTCCCACCTGACCTCGACCGCAACAACTGCAGGAGAAGCCGCTCGAGACGCAGAAGCCAGAACAAGACGGAAATACACAGACTTGATCCCGCGATTCCAATTGGAACCAGTGACATTTGACACCGGAAGCGTTTGCGGCCCTGCCACCAGAGCCTTAATCAGAGAGAGCTTGGTGCGAGGCTCGTCAGCATCTCGGGTGATCGTCGGGAGACAAATCGGCTCTGGCAGCGGCTATCCATTGCCGTCATGCGAGGTAATGCTGCCTGGAGGGACCCTCCTTCAAGAGGTGGGAGGTGCTGGGCGCGCCGTCTGGTGCGCCCGCCGTGGCTCCGGCTGCGGTCACCAAACGGGTCCCATCGTGCCCTCTTCGAGAGGGCTCCTGGACGCGGCTCCCCGCTGCGTCCCGCGTCGTCGTTCCTGACTACCGATCGTCCTACCGACTAGACACCACGCCCTGGGGCTGCGTTATGCCCACCGGCGGGTCCCACCGGCGGGTCCTGGAGCCGTGCTCGCAGCGCGACCCCGGCCCGCTGAATGAGTAGCCGGCCGGCCGCGCCCCCCTCCGTGAGCACCGACGGATGGGGCGACTGCCGGGCCCCCCGGCAGGGGCAGGGCCGCCGCTGAGCTCGTAACCGCCGCTGCCGTCGCAACCGTGTCTCAATAAGTCTCCTCCATCTAGTGTGGTGGAACGCCGAGGGGCTGCGCCCCAAGTGCGCAGAGCTCCAACGCTGGCTTCACACGGCAAATGTGGACGTGGTGGCGGTTCCAGAGGCACAGCTTGGCTCGCGGCCGGCCCCTCATCTAGCCGGGTTCCAGCCTCCGGTAGTCGCCAGGAGGGCGCGCGTCAGAATCGCCGGTGCAGCAACGGTGAAGGGAGGAGACGTCGCCATCTACATTCGCGCGGGCGGGTGGTGAACCAGGCCAGCACCCGTCACAACCCCGCGGCGACAGAGCGGACCCTAAACCCTGGGCGCTCTACCCGGACCTGGTGGAGGCGGTCGCCGAGCGGTGTGCTGCGCGCGGTGCGCTCCGCCGCTCCGCCCAGGAGACGCGGGTCCGCTGGATCGCCGCCAAACGGCATGCTGCGGAGGTGCAGAGACGAGTGTCCCAGGAACACTTCTGAGAGTTTGTCACCACTACCCTCAACAAGCCAGCCAGCTTGGGCAGAGTTTCTAAGATCCTCAAGCGCTGGGAGCAGGCCGAAGATGACGAACACCGGGAGGGCCAGGCCATGGTGGCAGAGAAGGTGAAGGTGCAGAGAAGGTGTCCTGAGTGGTGTATGTGTGTGGGTGATTGGTCGTTGAGGGAGACCAAATTATGCCGGTCCAATAGGTCCAGCATAAGTTGGCCTCTCCTGGAGTTAGTGCGGCATCCCCATGTCTGATGATGGGCGTTGAAGTCGCCCATAATCAAACACGGGGTGTTAATATTTGTTATAAGCTGAGAGAGAGAATCAGTGTCTAAGTCCTCAGTAGGACGGAAATAAATAGAGATTAGAGTTAGTTCTAGCTGAGCGATTTTAATATTGACGCCGACTGCGTCTAGGATTGTTTTAAGGTCAATTTGGTGATGCAAGAGTTTATTTGAAATAAGCAAAGCCGAGCCGCCTCGGCGCGGTGATGTATTTACGTTATTGGTATAAAGCTAAAGCCCGAGATTTTGAAAGTATAGTTATTAATGTCGGCGTCAATAAAATGGGTTTCCTGAACGGCGACTGCTAACGGATTATTATTTAAGATATAATGTTGGAATTGGCCCCAATGGGATATTAGAGATCTAGTATTCCATTGGAGGACGAATTAAGATTGGTTGTGATTCATTGGAGACTACTGTCTAGTCCGCGCCTCGCGGTCGCCCATGTACACCTGCGGCGGGAGCGGGGGCGGCTCAACCTTCCCTCAGGGAGCCGGGCGGGGCGGGAGGGTGACCGGGATGGCGGGGAGGGGGTCGAACTCTCCTCAGAGAGCCGGGGGGGGGATGGGAAGAGGGGCGGATGGCGGGAAGTGGATCTGACTCTTCTCAGAGAGCCGGGGAGGGGGTGGGAGGAAGGGCGGGCGGGCAGGGAGCTGGAGCGGGAGCGCACGAACTGGGGCGCGGGTAGCCTTCCGGGACGCGGCTCGCATCAGGGACTGGTCGGACGACGAGGAGGGTTCCGACTAGTGGTGCCAATCGGTACAATCATTTTCGGAATTCCGAATTTGTCCGAATACGGTTTTCGGACGGACATAAACATATTTCTTTGGACATTTTCGGACATCTAATGCCCAAGGATGGTTTATCGCGAAAATCACTTGCTATTTTTTATTAAAAAAGAAAGTGTGCCACAGGTAATTCATTTCCATATCAAACACTTTCTGCTTTCGGACAAATTTCGGACACAATGATTTTCGGACAGTTTCGGACGGACCATGGTCTTGGACATCGGTCGGACATTGGACAAATATTTTCTGCAACTGGCACCACTAGTTCCGACCCCGAGAATCGGGTCTCCGCCGCCGGAGGGAGGCGTGGGAGCCGAGTTAGACTCGGCTGGGGTTGGGGGGCGGGGCACGGGCTGGGAGGGCATGGGTGGGTAACTTGGCCGCGGGGTTCGGGGCCGCACAGGCTGGGAAGTCGGCTGGGCAGTCGGCTGGGGCGGAGGGGGCACCCCGGGGTCCGGCGGGGCGGGGGCGTGGTCTGGGCTGCGTTGGGCAGCGGCGGCCAGGCGGTGGGGGACAGGGTTGGGGACAGGGCTGGGGGGGGGGGGGGGGGGGTGAGGGTCCCCGTCGGACTCCGTCCGCCTCGATAAACGCCGCCTGGACCGGGCAGTGCCGGTCCCAGGCAGCGTGGGCGTCGCTGCAACTGGCGCAGCGCTTGGCTGCGGCGGTACACCCGTCTGTGGGGTGTCCCTCAGCGCACCGACCACACGTGTGTTGGCGCGCGTGGCAGGCTAGGAGAGTGTGGCCGAAGGCCTAGCACTTCCTGCACTGCCAGGGGGGGGGGGCGGATCCAGCGGCGCACATCTACCTTCAGGTAGCCGCAGTAGACCCGGCAGGGCAATTCAAGCTCGCGAAACCGGAGTCGCACCAGGTTGGGCTGCTCTCGTCGCTGGGACCTGAGCCGCACCACCTCCACTACGCCTTGGGGCGCCAGCTCCCAGAGCAGCTCCTCCTCGGAGAGGCGAGCTACCTCTGGGCACCACATTAAAGGGAATAGGTCACCTTGAAAGTTGTCTTGAAGCTCAACCATACGGTGCATCTTGAGCTCAAAACTATGAATATGACTTTGATTTGGACAACTGATGGATATATGTGGAGAAAGAAGTAAGTTCCTCTTTCTAATTCACGAGAAATCGTACGATAGCAGCTGGCGTTACGGCTCCGCCCCGCTCCGCCTGACGCCAAGTACAGTCTCTGACAAGGGGCCGCCGCGCCGTTCGGGCGGCTGAGCGGATATTAACGAGGCGTCGTGACCAGAGACTACGTGCCAGAGAGTGTACCTGCCTCCGGCGGCGAGCGAAATGTCCTGATCCTGGCCCGGAACAGCGGATATGAAACCGGGCCCACTAGTCCTGTGTCGAAATTACTTAACGTAGGGAGGTAATTCTTTCACCGCAATCCATTTTTAGATCTGCTCTACAAATCTGCTATCTCAGTCCAAAACTCCATGTTAAAGGTGAACTATTCCCTTTAATCCCTCCACCGAGTTGAGGTGGGCCGACACTTCGACGGTTACCTCGGCCCCGATGAAGTTCGTGGTCGCCAGCAGGGGGGGGGGGGTCTGTTGTCCAGTCAACGTCTGGATAAGCAGAGCCCCCGACTGCATGGCCTTGGCCATAGCCACATCTCCGCCACATATCGCCCGCGTCCAACGCCTGACGGCGAAGGGGTTGGCGGTCCAGAACGGCGCTCCGTCGACCCGCTTCATGAGCAGGAACGCCGGGCCCTTCGGGGGTGGGGTCGGGAGGGGGGGGGGGGAGCCGTTCTCCGGGTCGGGGCGGGGGTACATGTATACATATATAGCGAAGTAACATGTATTTGCGTTGGCGGCAGAGTGTATGTCGTATGTCGGGGGTGTCGTATGTCGGGGGAGCCGTGCTCCTGGTCGGTCCCTGGGAGGCCCCTGAGGGGGGCGGGGAGGAGGACCGTCCGGGGGGGGGGGGGGGCTTGGGCGCGCACCGGGGTGCGACGGGGGGGACCCCTGAAGGGGTCGGGAGGGTCGGGGGGGGTCGACATGACCCCAGGGGGAGGGGGGGGGGGGGGGGGGCGGTGTTTGATGGGACCTGAAAGTTATTTTAAATTTGGCCCACACGACAGAGCGTGCTGCCAACTGTAAATTAAACTAGAAAATGGAGGGGGCCTACTGCCGAAGAAACCTAACTAATGTAACTAACCTACCTTTCTAAGAAAAGGCTAAAATCTACCTAAATAAGGGTCTAACGACCCTGCCACAGGCACGTGGACAGGGTCCCGCACCCGAGACGGAGGAAGGCTGGCGACAACAACACCGAATTTTAGCAGCACCTTTCGATGTTGTTGAAGCAGTTGGGGGACGGTATATATATATATATATATATATATATATATATATATATATATATATATATATATATATATATATATATATATATATATATATATATATATATATATATATATATATATATATATATATATATATATATATATATATATATATATATATATATATATATATATATATATATATATATATATATATATATATATATATATATATATATATATATATATATATATATATATATATATATATATATATATATATATATATATATATATATGTATATATATATATATATATATATATATATATATATATATGTATATATATATATATATATATATATATATATATATATATATATATATATATATATATATATATATATATATATATATATATATATATATATATATATATATATATATATATATATATATATATATATATATATATATATATATATATATATATATATATATATATATATATATATATATATATATATATATATATATATATATATATATATATATATATATATATATATATATATATATATATACATACATACATACATACATACATACATACATACATACATACATACAAACATACATACACACATACATACATACATACATACATACATACATACATACATACATACATACATATATAAATATATATATATATATATATATATATATATATATATATATATATACATATATATATATATATATATATATATATATATATATATATATATATATATATATATATATATATATATATATATATATATATATATATATATATATATATATATATATATATATATATATATATATATATATATATATATATATATATATATATATATATATATATATATATATATATATATATATATATATATATATATAATTTGGGAGGGAGGGAGGGGTTCTCGCCCACTGGCCTATAGGCATATGCCGCCGCGGGAGGAGAAGGGAACTACCCCCCTCCGGGGCGGGGAACCGAATGACTTGCGCCAGAGGGACGGTATATTTGCTTTCCCCGGAGCGGCTTAAAGCCATATTCCGGGGGGGGGGGGGGGAATTACTTCTGGCAATTTGCCAGGAAAATAATTACGTTAACCGGTTTATGTAAACCCGGAGCAAGCTAGGGAATAGGGTATCTATTTTACGTTAAGTGAATTGTTCAAAGTAAATATAATGTCTATCTTACGTTAAGTATTTCGTTGAAAAGCAAAATTAAGTAAAACACGAGACACACATACATACATATGTTATTCCATACACATACAGACACACATACACTTGAACATACACTTGTGAAAAGGTGTTAGTGTTGACGGAGCCGGGGTGCCATCATTGCAGCAACGGGAGACTGTTGCCAGTCTCCCTGGCTCCGGCACCCCGGCGAGACCTGGTTGTGGGATGTATTTAGCTGGGAGAAAAGTCCTAAATAATAAAAAAAACAGCGCCTAACGCAAAGGGGAAAAACCTGCGCAGAGAGCCAAAATTGCGCTAGGCAAAAAGCCCTGTTATATTTGATTAACTAATCGTGTTTGGTAAAGAAAATCAAAGAGGATGCCAATCAATTCAGGATAATCATCACCCAACAGCGTTTGTAGATTCAATGTGATTCGATTGTGTCGCGTGTAATCAATGATTTTCTGACGTTTGACATTGTGCACAGGGCAAGGCTGTATAAACAAGGTAGAACACTCCGGCCGAAAAAGTGGTGACAAACACTAATTTAGTAGCCGCGACCCCGGAGTCGCCGTGACGTAGAAGGCGGGGGACGGCTTCTACGTCACGGTATAATGTTGTGTACGGCGGCCGACCGGCCGCCGTACACAACATTAGTGCGCGCGTGCCTGAAGCTTAGATCGCGCTTAGTTTCTTCTTTTTACCGGTCGATTGCAAAACTCAGAGTATGTAATCTGTCACAAATCAACCGCTCTGCCGGATGCCGCTGAATCAATTGCAAACATACCAATATTTGATGTTATATGTGGCATGTGCGCAAAGTTTAACGATTAGGTACGGCCGACGTCCGACCGACCGCCGCTCGAAAGTCGAAACAATGATAAGTGTATTTTGATGCCATTACCCGGGGTGGAAAATGGGAATGTATCGCAATGAATTACCGAGGGAGACATAAAGCCTCATCAAATATATTGTGTTTGTTTGGCATTGTTATTCCTTCTCGTGACATAGTACAGGCGTGGATCCAAGATTTCGGTAAGGGGGCGCGAATCCAAGATTTCGGCAAAATACAAAAAAGTTGCGCCCTACGCGCGCTTGGCGGGCGCGACATGGGCGCGACCCGGGCTGGGGGGGGGGGGGGGGGGGGGGGAGGGGGAGGGGGCTCCCTAGAGCCCCCCTATACTTTTATTATAGCTGAATCTTTGGGAAATTTATGAAATTGTATAGGAGCTGGATCGTGATCTTGATAAACTTTTTTGGCATGTCAGTCGTTGCTGCACCCCGATGGCGCAAACAGGCATCTTGCTATGTACTGTAACTCATAAATAACATTATTATCATTGACTTTAAAGTCATTACTAGACACTTGGCAATTTGTGTTCATTAGTGCAAACCACAGGACCATGAGTAGCATTGCACTGAGATAAAAAGATACCATGGGTCTTACCAGCCCCCCTAGTAAAGCCCTTCTACCACCCTTCGAGGCCTGGTACTAGCCGTTTTAACGAAGGATTTTGCGTTTGGGGCGTTTGGGGCTATTTGGGCGATTGGGGCGATTGGGGCGTTTTGGGTAAATGGGTCTATAGCTCGTAAGAACACGGCTTTTCCCGGCGATTTTTGATATCAATCGCGACTTTATGAATTAATGCATTTTTCTGGAAATTCCATTTTAATGATAACACCATAGCTTACTTAAAATTAACAATTTCATCTTAAACTAGCTCTGGTGATGCCAGATGGCTGTGGTGGTTTGGGGCGTTTGGTGAGACTCCATCTTGCTCGAATCCCGGATGTGCGGGGTTCGGTAAATGGTCATATTTTGCAACGGCATGATTTTCAGGAATAATAGCTTATTTCAATGAAAACTAGATGAATTAGTCCATTCATATTTTCAGTCATATTCACTTTTGATAGCAAGAATTAATAATAATTAGCGATTTCGTTTTAATCATTTGTTGTAAGATGACGAGAATGCTGGCTCCGGCTCTGCGCTGGCTCCGCGCAGGCGCCGCCGCCCGGTAACGATGGCGACCACGTGGGTCCGGCGCCAGCCGGCCCGTCACCATGGCGACGGGCCAGCCGGTCGCCTGACGTCACATTGCGCATGTGCAGAACCGTGGTCTGCGCCCAGCCATGCCGTCCGTTCGATCTAGAGCAGCCATTTTTGAATTTTCAGTACCAGTGGCTGCAGAAAGCCCGCATGTTTCATGGGTTTATAAGTGCTTTTTCTGAGGTTCTTTCAGCTTTTTATGAGATTCATCAATTAATCAATTGATCAAATCAAGAACATTTGGTGTGATTCGTTGCTTAAATAAATGAGTAAGGATTGTTCTGGTTTTCAGAAACCAACGAAGTTACCGCTCTAATTTAGACGATCTCAGCGGGACGGAGCGACGATTAATTAAAGTCTGCCTATGCTTTTGACATTTGATTTCATTTGTCATCATAATATTATATTTCTTTGTCATTAATATCTTCAATTTTGCCCTAACTAAGTGTCACTTGCGTATTTTATTTAATCAAAGCTAATTATCTAGTATACTTGTTAGCCTCTTTTGGGGCGTTTTCGGTATATTTTGTAGAAGGAACTAACGCAACCCAACATTGTCAGATTTGCTCAAGAATTTGAGTATTCAAAGCAAACTAACGGGCAATATTGAATTGTAAGAGCATATACTTATACATGAATTCATAAAATTGAGATTGATACCAAAAATCACCGCGAAAAGCCGTGTTCTTACCAGCTATAGACCCATTTACCCCAAACGCCCCAATCGCCCCAAACGCCCCAATCGCCCGAAACGCAAAATCCTTCGTGAAAACGGCTACTAATGGTAGTATTCAGTACCAGGGTCTCACCCATGGTAGAGACCCTGGTATGATCTGCCTACTAGAGTGCCTACCTGGGGGCTCGCCCTTGAACCAGACCTTGAACTGCCCCCTGCATTCGGCACACGCGCGAAAAGCTGCCTACTAGAGTGCTTACCAGGGGGCTCGCCCTTTTACCAGGCCTTTAACTACCCGCTGAATTCGGCACAGGCGGCAGCCATCTTGATTCGCAAGCAGAAACTGTATGCGTGCACGTGCATTCAAACTGCGTTGGCGTAAGTGCGTGTTGCGTCAGTACGTGTGTTGGAGGGGTGAAGTGTTAAGTTTCTCTGCATTGTACTTAATGCTTGTTGCTCTTTGTTAGTAGTGGCAGCTATATCGATTCGCAACTGCAGAGACTGCGTGACGTGAGTGCGGAAGTGTTCCACCGTGAGTGCGTGCTACGTTTGTTGGAGGGGTGAGTGCTCACATGTTAAGTTGTACTTTATGCTTGTTGCTCTTTGTTGGTAGTGTATTAACTGCATTATGAACAGTTTCCATGGTATCATTCTCTAGTTAGATGCGTATGCAGGCAGAGGTATCATCTCCGAACAATTCTTGAACAATGTCAACAAACTTCCCAGGAAATTTGGGGTAGAGTTTTGTTTGCTCCCATGTGATTTTGTTATGCATGTGAAACCTATTTCATGCATATTTTTATAGAATGAATCTTGTGTATACAGCTCTATGTATATACAGCAACCCAAGGGCGGATCCAGGGTGACAATTGGTCATGCGCCCCCAAAGGTTCTGAAACCGTGTTTTGCCCCTCGGGGGCAAAACACGGCGATCGCCTGCTCGGGGGCGTTCCCGAGCAGGCGATCAGCCGCGTGTTTGCTGTAATAACTGTCATGTCAGATGTTTCAACTCGGTTTACTGTACCAATAAATCTCGTTCCGGAAAAAAATTGCCTGTTGTTGAGATATTCGGGCGAAAAATAGTCAACGCAAAAGCTGCAGTAACTGGTGGATATGTGGCAAGTGGGCTGGTAAGACAGTGAATTCCCCTGGTAAGAGAGGTAGTATCACTTACTATACTCCTAGTACCAGGGTTAGTAACCGTCGCTGAACCTGGTATTTGCGGTAGTAAACGTGACTACCCCCGTCGTAACCGGGCTAGTAAGCGTGACTACCCCCTCGTGACCGGGCTAGTAAGCGTGACTACCCCGTCATAACCAGGCTAGTAAGCGTACTACCCCCTCGTAACCGGGTTAGTAAGCGTACTACCCCCGTCGTAACGGGGCTAGTTGGCTTTGACTAGCTCATGGTTTTCGGGCTGGTAAATTTTACCAGGTCCCTAGTAAAACCGGTGATAATACCCCTAGTACGTTTTACTAGGGGTGGATAGTAAAGGCCTCGTAATTTTTGTCACTAGCCCAAAACTAACCACCCCTAGAAACTTTTTATCTCAGTGTAGGTACTACTCAGCGGCGGCGGATAAGGGGTGGGAGGGGGAGCAGAGGGGGCAGCTGCCCGCCCACTCAAGAAGTTGGGGGGAGGGGGCAAACATATGAGTTTGCCTCCCCCCATCAATTTGTAAGAGGGACCCTCCAAGAAGTTGGTTCGATTTTTCCTTTTGATCGAAACAATGGCCCAGGGCCCCGATGTGCCCCCAGCCAGCTTGAGGGGCCTTCTAAGGCCGACAGAAAGCCCTCAGTCGGCCTGAGAGGGACCCTCGGTAGTCCATGAGGGGCCCTCAGAAGGCCCAAGACTTCAACATAGGCCTGTCCGAGTTTTTTTGCGACCATTTAGCGGCCCTGCAAAATATAGTGGCCTAAATCCGAGGAGATACCATTTCGCGGATTTTTTTGTTTGGGGGGGGGGGGGGTCCTTTGGCCGTGGGAGAGGGATCTTTTACCGAGGCGGCCCCCTGAGTTTCTTTGCCCCTCCATCCGAAAATACGATCCGCCGTCACTGGTACTACTCAGAATGGTGTCTCAAAACTTACGTAATACCGATATCAGTCACATTGGTATGGATTTTCTAGTCTGTTTATATAAGGTGACACAATCTATGGGTTTACGTCCTTGAAAAATACAAAAATATAGCTAACCTACTCCTACAGCCTAATATGTCGACAATTTTCGCAGATGTCCTCAGCAAAGAACGCACAGATTTGGGTGTAAATTTTAAGCTTATGAGGTATTCTGGGAAATATTGCTATGTCGACCGATACAATTATTATTTAAACTTTCATATACACCTTTAAATATTGTCTTACGCTTCATAAAACTAAGTGAATGCAAAAAATGCACACGCACACGGCACACACGCCCGTACATTGCCAGAGAACCAATATGGCGAACCCGTTGGAATGTCAACAAATGATTCTCCCCCGGTCGCACGTCATCACAACCTGACCAATCACCGTCGAGCTTGCTCAAGACTGATTGGTCAATACTAGCTGATAGCCAAATATAGCTTATGAGCAGATCCGATAAACACGGCCAAGATGCTGGAAGCTGCTCGCGGTTGTCACACTTTTTACCAATGTTGAAGGAGCGGAGTACACCCCCTTGGCACAGGGCAAGTAATAAGTAAATGTTTAATTGTATAACGCGGATAACCTGGCCAGTGTTGGCAATTTGGGGGCGGAAGATTGTCGAGAATGTAATAATGCGTAATTTTTGTATGACCGAGGCGAAGGCGTGCTAATACTATTTATTTCTCTCTATCTCTCTACAATTCTGGTGACTAGATATGAAATGTTTGACTTTTGGTTTGATTGGATGCAGGTTAAAATGCGGAGCAGCGTCCCACTCGCGCTGGCGCAATATGTTAAATTGTTGGCTTATGTAATTTAAAACGTCTAATAAAGGGCTTGGAAGATGGTTTTCTGGAGGAGATCGTAAACTTAATTTTGCGAGTCTGTTGGCTTCCTCGTTTCCCGGGATACTGGCATGTCCCGGGATCCAGAGGAATTTAATTGTGCTGTGTTTGCTATGTAAATATTTGATAGCTGTCCAATTTTGAAGACTATCGGGTTTCTGCAATCACGAATCGAGGAAATGTCAAAGAGCGAGGCGGACGAATCTGAGCATATGACTACTTCTTTAAGTTTGTTCCGTTCTAATATATATTAAGGCTAATAAAATTGCTGATAATTCTGCTGTGAACACGCTATTTATACCTGGGAGGCGGAAGTTATTGTTATTTATGTTCGTGTAGTAAGCTCCACCGGTTCGGCCGCCGCCCCGGGAGCCGTCTGTGTATATGTATGTGTATGTGCTGTGTTGTGCTTTGTGTTCGTGGAAGAGGGTGTGTGTCTCTGCCGCCGTGACTGTGTTTTTGTTGTGTGTGAAGAGGCGGTGTGCGTGTCTGTTGATGTGTCGAGCCAGTGAGGTGTGAGTGGTGGTGTTGATATTGTGTTGATGTGTGGTATGTTGAATAGTGTGAGTGTTTGTGTGATTCTGTGACTGATAAGTGGGTGTCGTTTTTGTAGTAATGTTTGTCGTCTTGTGGGTGCTCTGGCGTAGAATCTGCTCTGGCGTAGAATCTGAGTAGCATGTATTTGCGTCGGCGGCAGAGTGGGGGGATGTTTGTGTCGATGTGTAAGTTTGTGGTGTTGGTGGTGCGACAGGCCCCGGTCACGATCCGCAAGGCAGCGTTCTGGACAGTTTGCAATTTTTTAATTTGTTTGGAACATATATCATCAAATAAGAATGCATTATAGTCCAGGATTGGGCGTATCAGGGAAGTATATAACTGGAGGAGAGTGGAGCGCCCCACTCTCGACCAGTTAAAGACTTCATAATGTTAATTCGTCGCGTACATCTCTGTACTAAATCATTACAATGTGGGATGAACGAAAGACGAGTGTCGAGCGTTACTCCCAGATATTTGAATGATTTGACGAAGGGGATAATTTGATTGTTATATTTTAATGGAATGTAGGGTTCCACATATGCAGGTTTTTTCGAGAAAATTAGGGATGCAGATTTACTTGGATAGATTTACAGACCCCATTGGTCGCACCATATACCTTTATATCAATGAGAACTAGTTGTAAAATTTTGCTGGCTTGATCGACGCTGGAGTGGCAGAACCACACCGCCAGGCCATCCGGGTACATTGCAAATTTGAGACCTTTGTCGATCTTGTTAATATTACTGAAAATGTCATTTATCATAATTAAAAATAGGGTTGGGGAGAGGACCAATCCCTGTGGGACACCGTGGTCCTGATTTTGATTTGGAGAATGTGGGTTGCCGCACCTTACATTAAAGTCCTATTGTCTAAAAAGTGTATTATAAATTTGGCGAGTCTACCTCGGATTCCGGCCTTATGGACCTTTACTAAAAGCGCGTTCTTATTGTATTGTATTGTATTTAACGTCTTCGGGCCATTCACACACATTGTGGCTATTCCTAGCCCGGCATCACGAGACATAAAACAGTAGGTACATAGGGAAACAGGGAGTTGACATTCATACTCAGATACATACCGGATAAAACAATAGCCGTTTTCACGAATGATTTTGCGTTTGGGGCAATTGGGGCGTTTGGGGTGTTTGGGGCGATTGGGGCGATTGGGACGTTTGGGGTAAATGGGGTTATAGCTTGTAAGAACACGTCTTTTCCCGGTGATTTTTGGTATCAATCACAATTTTATGAATTAATGTATTAGTATATGCTCTTACAATGCAATATTTACCGTTAGTTTGCTTTGAATATTCAAATTCATGAGCAAATCTGGCAATTTTGGGTTGTGTTAGTTCCTTCTACAAAACATACCGCAAACGCCCTAAAAAGAGGCTAAAAGTATACTAGTATACTAGCTTTGATTAAATAAAATACGCAATTGACAGTTAGTTGGGGAAAAATTGAAGATATTAATGACAAAGAAATATAATATTATGATGAAAAATGCAATCAAATGTCAAAAGCATAGACAGACCTTAATTCAACGTCGCTCCGTCCCGCTGAGATCGTCCAATTTAGAGCGGTAACTTCGTTGGTTTCCGAAAACCGGAACAATCCTTACGCAATCCGAATCACCCCAAATGGTTTTGATTTGATTAATTGATTAATTGATGAATCTCACAAAAAGCTGAAAAGACCTCAGAAAAATAACTTATAAACCCATGGAACATGCGGGCTTTCTGCAGCCACTGGTACTGAAAACTCAATAACTGATCTAGATCGAACGGACGCCATTGCTGGGCGCAGACCAAGGCTCTGCGCATGCGCAACGTGACGTCAGACGACCGCCGGCGCCGGAGCCACTCCGGCCGGCTGGTCGCCATGGTGACCAGTCTGCCGGCGCCTGAGCCACGTGTGCAACGTGACGTCAGGCGACCCGCCGGCCCGTCGCCATGGTAACCGGGCGGCGGCGCCTGCGCAGAGCCAGCGCAGAGCCAGCGCAGAGCCAGAGCCAGAATTCCCGTCATCTTACAACAAATGATAAACACGAAATTGCTAATTATCATTAATCCTTGCTTTCAAAAGTGAATATGACTGCAAATATGAATGGACTAATTCATCTAGTTTTCATTGAAATAAGCTATTATTCCTGAAAACCATGTCGTTGCAAAATATGACCATTTCCCGAACCCCGCACTTCCGGGATTCGAGCAAGATGGAGTCGCACCAAACGCCCCAAACCGCCACAGCCATCTGACATCACCACAGCTAGTTTAAGATGAAATTGTTAATTTTAAGTAAACTATGGTGTTATCATGAAATTGGTATTTCCAGAAAAATTCATTAATTCATAAAGTTGCAATTGATACCAAAAATCACCGGGAAAAGCCGGGTTCTTACGAGCTATAGACCCAATCGCCCCAAACGCCCAAAACGCCCCAATCGCCACAAACGCCCCAATCGCCCCAAACGTAAATTCCTTCGTGAAAACGGCTAATGGTACACGCTTACAAAACTATGCATCGACAAAAAATAGACATAAACTGGTAATGTGAAAACAATAGCACAGACAAAGCATGGCTGCCACACGTTAGTTTACACCTCGGCCTTTCATGTACACCCGCAAATTCCGTTTAAATGAGGCAGGCCTCAGACCAGTCAGTTCGGTCGGTAAACTGTTGTAAAGACGAGGGACTCGGCAGGAAAACTGACGTCTACCGGCTTCAGTGTGGATGCGAGGTATATGGAACTGTTCGTCCTGTCGTGTGCGCCTATTGCGATGTGCAGCATTTCGGCTAAATAGCGAGGCCAAAAATGCAGGTTCCTCCCACCACCGTGCACGTTGGGCCAGAGTGAGAGAGTGATATTCTGATAACTGTATGGAGGTGAGCCACCCTGGGCCACTCAAAATGTCCGAAATATGGTCAAATTTACGCCTTCCAGATACCACCCTGGCACAAAAATTGATCACTCTTCGGAGCTGCCTGTGATTTCTGTCTGAGCAGTTGCCAAAAATGGTTATACAGTAACGTACGTGTGACATAACCAAACCGTGGACGATAGTGGGAACCACGTTTCGCGGAAGATAATGCCGAATGTGACTGAGTCCGATCAGCAGCCCGAAGCATTTCCGGACATGCTTGCTTGGACATGCTTTGACTCTGTCACACGCGGCTCTCATGTTAAGGAAGAGGGCGACTGTGACCTCTCTTCCTCGAAACCCTCGCTGGACAGAGTCAACAAGACCAACTAAATTGTCCGCAGTGGATCGACCAGGTCGAAAACCACTTTGGAATGGGGAAAGTGAATTATTTGATTCGATGTATGTCCTGATACGTCCATTAACCATGCGTTCGAATAGTTTACATGCGCAACTAGTTAGAGAAATAGGGCGATGGCTAGCGAGAGAAGATTTAGGTTTGCGAAGTTTTAGCATAGGGATTA
>JAXIVJ010014435.1:0-20000 GCA_036785665.1 Chirona hameri | reverse complement strand
AATCATCGGTCCCTAGGTACATCCCTAGTATTGACTATGAAACGTAACATGTGCCAAATAGCGAAACATTTTATTTCATCAGTGAAGTTGAGCGTTACAATATTATTTGGCTACGCCCATAGATGTTTGAGATACTCATGCGCAAATTGTAGTGTAGGTAGAAACCGCGTTTACACGGGACTGTATATTCTCTAGGCATGAATGAATTATATTTTCGGAAATTGAGGCAATTTTAGAAATTGGGCCAAATTATGGCGTTTTTTTCCTTTCCAACCTCCCAGATTCATATCCCCTACAGGTTTAACAGTCCCAGCCTTTGAACGTCAAGGTCCCGTATAAACTACGCTAGGCTACGTTCGTGAACGGAATAGTAATTAACCCTGGAGGCGTTGGGGGGTTGCCCTCCCCCTTAGAGCCCTTCATGGGACACATTTTCAGCCCCCATCCCATTCCATCCCATGCCGGGCCATTCAGCCAGACCCAAACCCGTTCCAATCCCAATTCATAATTGATGGGGCTCCCATTCCCACCCGTTCCAGCATATTTCACCTTTTTTAGTGCTACAAAATGATATGGCCTGTCCCAAACCCATTCCAACCCGTTACATTTCCAAAAAATTGACCCATTTCCACCGAGTTCTATCTCATTCTCATTCCCATATGGGATTCCCATTCCATGAAGGGCTCTACCACCCCCGCCCTCTTAGTTTTTCCCCACCATAATCAGAAAACGCATAGAGATATCGACTTGAAATTTACAGCAACTTGAAATGAATAGCTAAGCCACGTTTTGGAGAAGAAAAAAAAATATTGGGTCCCGGCCAGGTCAGGTCACGTCAAATGACATGACCACCAAACAACTAGGTAGCACCGCCGGCACAATGGTTAATCGAGCGACATGAAACTCATGGCACGTCATGATGTCATTAGGGACTACAACATCTCGGATTTTCTATATTATATCGGTGACCTAAGGTCAAGTTATAAAATAGTAACCTTTTCAATGTAACCCTAGGGAGAAAACGCATATTTATCAGTTGTAAAGGGATAAATTTAGTTCATGTTTGCTCTAGCCACTAGTTTTGGCCAGAGACTAGACCTGACCGTGCCCCATATCACGCCTTTGCTAGCACCGGGCCCATGCCTCGATCGGGCCTGACCAAACCGGGTCCCTACCAGGAACGGGCCCGTATCAAGAGTTTGAAAGGACCGGACCCTGTTGTGACCGGGCTCTCGTCCTGACCGGGCCCCATATCACGCCTTTGCTAGCACCGGGCCCCTGCTTCGATCGGGCCTGACCAAGAACGGGCCCGTATCAATAATTTGCAAGGGCCGGGCCTTGTGACCGGGCCCTCGACCTGACCGGGCCCCATATCATGCCTCTGTCAGCACCGGACCCTTTCTTGATCGGACCCCTACCAGGAACGGGTCCCTACCAGGAACGGGCCCCTACTAAGAACGGGTCCCTATCAGGAAGGGGCCCGTATGAAATAATTTGCAAGGAGCGGGCCCTGTTGTGTCCGGGCCCTCGTCCAGACCGGGCCCCATATCACGCCTTTGTCAGCACCGGGCCCCTACCTCGATCGGACCTGACCAAGACCGGGCCCCTACCATAAAGGGGCCCGTATCAAGAATATGCAAGGACCGGGCCCTTGTCCTGACTGGCCCCATATCACGCCTTTGCCAGCACCGGGCCCTTGCCTCGATCAGGCCTTACCAAGACCGGGACCCTGCCAGAATACGGGTCCTTCTGATGCGGCCCCCCTCAGAAATTTAGGGGGGGGGGGGTGGTCAGCTGACGCCTTTGACCCCCCTGCGTTCGTCACTGCCTAGGAACTTTGATTGATGCAGATCATCTAACTTAAAGGGAATGTTTCACCTTTGCATTGGTTTTTAATTGAGATAGCCATTATAAAACTCTTCTCATGGAGGGGAGACCTAGGAACTTGGATTGATGCAGATCATCTAACTTAAAGGGAATGTTTCACCTTTGTATTGGTTTTGAACTGAGATAGCCATTATCTTTGGCCGTTATTGAAATGTCGAAAATACTAAGGTCATTTTACCCAAAACTTAGCCGTTTTTAAGCCATTGAATTTCCCATTTGAAAAATGGGATCTTCGCTAGTGCCGCCGCTGATTGGCTGACAGCGACTTTTTCAGCCAATTCCACTTTTTCAGCCAATCAGCGGCGGTCTATAGCTCAATAATGACGTCATCATCCCAAATTTAAAACCTTAATTTGTATAAAGTTAAGTGACTTTTCGAGAGAAAAAATATCATCATCGTTGTCAGCAGCACTTACTTCATATTTTCGACTACAACCAGCGTATATTTGACAACTTTCAGAAAGGTGAAACATTGCCTTTAATATATGAAAAGCTTCTGTCTTTCGGTCACACCCGGAGATCTGACTACTCTGATTGGCCGACTCCCGCCCGCCCGACCGACCGGCTGGCCCGACTCTCTGATTGGGCGGCCGGCTGACCTGTCACGTGACCGGTCAGGCTGGCTCGGCGCTGGGAGGTCGGGCGGTTGGCGGCTGGCGCTGAGTGCACGGACTCGGCAATGGACACGGACTCGGTCCATCAAATAGACGGTGAGATTGTGATTGTTCCATCAAGTTGAAATACCGAAGGAGGTAAGCGGGAACTTAATAGGGACCCAAGGCATCTGATTTTTAAGGGTCGGGATAAGCCCGATTCTGAGTTCCGATTTTCCTGAAAAAAATACTAATGGGTTACCGGGTCAACGGGTTAGTGGGTCCATTATCCCCCGAAAAATGTCAATGGGTTAACCGGCTAATGATTCACGGGCCAACGGGCCAATTAACCTTCGCCCTGGTTGGGGGTCATTTTGCCCCCCCCCCCCCCCTGGGGGGGGGGGGGGGCACCGCCAAATTATGTACAGCTATTCAAGCATCAATTACCCACATTGTGTTAAATTTTTAACCTCAGGTCATCTCAGGTCAGGTCACCAGGTCACTTCAAGTGAGTCACCGGGTCACTTCAAGTGATCTTACCCATACAAAATGTTTGTGATCGTGCCAAAGCCACACTCTTTGTCCGAGAGATTTGAAACTTGCAGAATTTCATAAGGTCATAAGTACCTACAATTCTGTTATCTCAGATTTGTGTTTGCATCGGTGACCTAAAGTCAGGTCGATTTCGTGACCGGATGGGAAAATATTTTAAAATATATTAAGTCGATGGGAAAATATACAAATGCTTCCTATTCAGAGAATATGCATTGGATCAGGCCAATTATTTCAGAATCATGTTATTTTAGCTCATTCTTGATGACCTAGGTGCAATTACTGCTCAGTGACCTTTGCCAGGTCAGGTGAGGTCATCTGAGGTCACCAGCACCTTTTTGGTAATAACTCTTGATAGAATAAAGATAGAGACGTGCGAATGACGCAACTGTGTTTGTCTCGTCGAGTCGCGTCGCACCATATGTAACATTACCTACCTGGGTCACCAAATAACCTTGACCGGACGTCAAATTTGTAAGTTGACCTAATCAGGTCACTATTAGTATGTGGCGAAGTGCCTTGACGGTACAAACATAATGGTGTTAAAACTGTTGCTCTATGATTAACTGGTAAGTTATTCCCGAATAACTTTGGAGAAAAAAATGCCCGCGTGACCTTTGGGGACCTCTGGAGCCTAAACTATTGACCTGATCTAAAATCTGAGGACACCCAGTGCGATTGCATGTTCCAAGAGCTTTTGATTGCCTTTTCCGTTTGTTTTTACCCATCATAGTTCCCGAGATATTTGGGGGTGTTCGAAGCGAAGTCCTAAACCTGGAAAATCTGACCTTTAATGACCTCATGCGACCTCAATATTGAACTGAGCTAAAATATACTCGAATTAACTTCGAATGTCCTTGTCGAAAGCTTTCGAACGCTCTTCTCCGCGTGTTTCTGGCCCTTTTCATTTTCGAGTTAGATGGGGGGGGGTCATTTTGACTCCCCACCAGGGCGATGTTGTTTCAAAGGCCCACTGGGGCAAGTGTTAACAGGTCAATGGGTCGACAGGTCAATGGCTCAACGGGTCAAGGGGTAGCGGATCAAGTTATCTCCCGAAACACATGGCAATAGGTATGTTAACGGGTCATGGTCAACCATCCTCTAGTTAGACTACAGTTGGGAAGTTCCAGCGTAAAGGGCTAAAGCTAACCAACGATACAGCGCTCCGAGAGTGAAGTGGACAACTTTCCTACCGTGAATGGACCATGTTGTTTAATCTTCGGCAATGCTGAATACGCTTTCTATATGACGGTAAGAATTGAAGCAGAAATGTAATAAAATGTGATGATAGGAACACATTTGATTGAGACCACCCCTGTAGCTCAGACGGGAGAGCGCTGGGCTCTTGACCTCGCCCGGTGTGGCAGCCCGGGTTCGAGTCGCTTCGGCGCTCGCTATTTGCCCCTGACTGGGATGGCTTGCGGCCGGTGGCAGCGGTCGCGTTCAAGGTCAGGTGACGTCAGAGGGCGGGGCGGACCGTGTCCAGGTATGTCGGACACTTGCAACTTTTGCCTCTAAATTCTGCCGATCCCCAGGAATTGCGCGATCGGGTGGTGGGGTCAGGGCCTGCGCAACAAGCTATGTTTAGCGCGGGGTCTGACCTCGGAAACCCATCTATTCAAAACTTTCAGACTATTTTTTTTAATGATTCGGTAGAAGGGGCAACAAAGACGTGTTGAAAGATGTGCTGCAGCCAATAAGGAGTGAAAAGCGTTTGTGATTAAAAACTGTCATATGCTTAAAGACTGCTTAAAGACTGCCAATTTTCAGCCAGGATAATTGTAAAATGAATATAGGTACTTCCGGAGCCCTTCATATTGTTTTAGGCATTCGAGGATTGACGGTGGCTTTTTCGATTACGGTCTACTGGGATTTTGCAAATTAATTAACCGCTTCTCTTCTAGGATCTTCCTCTCAGAAAGTGCTAGTTAGAATTCAGATTTATTTAACAGTATTAAAACAGGGCGAGAGTTTGGAAAAGCATGAAAAACAGGTATTCAATATGTAATGTTTTTTTACGCTCCGTCATTTTCCCACGATATTTCTATTACGCAATTGTTATTACGTAATACCACGTAATTGTTCTCTTTATACACAGTCACGCATAAACGCACGCACACGCACGCACACGCACGCACACGCACGCACGCACACGCACGCACACGCACGCACGCACACGCACGCACACACGCACACGCACACGCACGCACACGCACACGCACGCACGCACGCACACGCACACGCACACGCACACGCACGCACGCGCACGCACGCACACGCACGCACACGCACACGCACACGCACACGCACGCACACGCACGCACACGCACGCACACGCACACGCACACGCACGCACACGCACGCACGCACACGTACACGCACGCACACGCACGCACGCACACGCACGCACGCACACGCACGCACGCACACGCACGCACACACACGCACGCACACGCACGCACACGCACGCACACGCACGAACACGCAAGAACACGCACGCACGCGCACGTACGCGCACGCACACGCACGCACGCACACGCACGCGCACGCACACGCACGCACACGCACGTACACGCACGCGCACGCACGCACACGCACGCACACGCACGCACACGCACGCACACGCACGCACACGCACGCACACGCACGCACACGCACGCACACGCACACGTACATGGGAACGCACTTACCCACTTAAAAGTCTGTGGTTAGGTTGGCTAAAAACGTATAGCTTTTGAAATACTAATGCTCACCGATTGATACATACTGCAAGTATATAGTCGGATGTTTTCTTGACCATTTTTAGGCATATGGAAAATAATACACAAACCATTACGCCCATGTTGATTCTGGTATATCGCTGCCTCACACGGCGGTAGCAGACCACAGCTCCATGAGCGGAACAGCCAGGAGCATGAGCGGAGAATCGTTTCCAAAGTTGGTGTGGCCAAAGCAGGGGCGTCGCCACCAGGGGGCCAGCAGCCCCCCCCCCCACTCTAAAAAAAAATTGTGGGGGAGGCTGCCCCCCCCCCCCACTACAACTGCGATCCAAACCTTAAAGGGAATGTTCACCATTCTGAAAGTTGTCAAATATACGCTGGTTGTAGTCGAAAATATGAAGCAAGTGCTGCTGAAAACGAGGATGATCATTTTCTCTGGAAAGTCACTTAACTTGATAAAAATTAAGGTTTTTAATTTGGAATGATATCATTATTGAGCTATAGACTGCCATTGATTGGCTGACAAAGTGGGATTGGCTGAAAAAGTGTCTGTCAGCCAATCAGCGGCGGCACTAGCCTATACCCCATTTTGAAAATGGGAAATTAAATTGCTTGAAAACGGCTAAGTTTTGGAGAAAATGACCGAAGTATTTTCAACATTTCAATAACGGCCAAAGATAATGGCTATCTCAGTTCAAAACCAATACAAAGGTGGAACGCTCCCTTGAGGTATTTAGGCTAAGAATCTACATTATTTGCAAAATATTTTCGTCATCGCTCAAAACGATGCGGGGCAGAATTTTTGGGACGACACAAATTGGATGCATCCTTGGTACAGCCTTGAGGGGCGCCACCCGATCGACAGGGGCGCCACCAATATTGGCGAACATTTTGCAAGGGGGGGGGGGGTGCCTACGGACGGACGGAGGGACGCCGCCACTGGCTGGAGGGGGTGCCGTCGCTAGCCAGAAGGGCGTCGTGACTGGTCGGAGGGGCGCCATCACTGTCCGGAGGGGCGCCGTCAATGGTCAGAGGGGCGCCGTCACTGGTCGGAGGGGCGCCGTCAGTCGCCGGAGGGGTGCGGTCACTGACCGGTGGGGTGCGGTCACTGACCGGAGGGGCGCCGTCACTGGCCGGAGGGGCGCCGTCATTGGTCGGAGGGGCGCCGTCACTCGTCGGAGGGACGCCATCGCTCGCCGGAGAGGCGTAGTCACTGGCCGGAGGGGCGCCTTCATTGGCCGGAGGGGCGCCGTCACTGGTCGGAGGGGCGCCGTCGCTGGCCAGAGGGGTGCTGTTACGTGCCGGAGAGGCGCCGTCTATGGCAAGGAGCGTCCTCACTGGTCGGGGGCGCCGTCACTGGCCGTAAGAGCGCCGTCACTGGCCGGAGTGGCGCCGGCACTGGCCGGAGGGACGCCGTCACTGATCGGAGGAGCGCCAGCTTTGCATGGGCGCCTCGGGTCCCAAGGACCAGGTCATGCCCTGAATGACCGTATACTCGGTACGCCACTGGCATCTGACACAGAACCCTGCGTCAGACCAGAATTTGGCTGATACATTGTGTCCATATAAGTGCAATTTGTGTATGTAACAGAATATCTTTGACAACCTGAAGTGCATTCATGTCAAGGGTGAACAGCATGTTTACAACTGAGGATATGTTTTGGTTTGCGGGGTGCTGTGAATAGTGAGAAATATGTCAAGAACCGGAAAAATAGCAGTGCCGGCGAACGGGCTAAGAAGTCTACCCGAGGCGGTAAGAGTGAAATAACCGCGCCAGGCGCATTCTTTCGCGGCTTTAGCGACCGCATCCGACATCGCAACAATCAACTGGCTCCTGTTCCTTCCACAGAGCTTTCTCAACGATTTTGTCCATGAAGTCACCATCACTGAGACATGCTCTTTCATAAGAACATTAAAATTCCACCAGCGAACTTTGACTTTTGGGATTCCTGACGCATTCCTGGTAAGCGCTAAGGCGATGGAACGGGGTTGGTGTCAGGCTGCAGCGTAGTGTAGATAAAACTTAATGTGTCAAATTATTCATATCTGGAAGAAGGAAAAAGTCATGAAGTAAGAGTTCTAGTAATCTTCATTAAAATAGTTGAATGAAAATGAAGGAAGGGAAAATAGAGTCGGCTCTTTTGAATGCGTGCGTACTAGTGATGTCATTCGGTAACCAAGATTTTGGTATACCCCAAAAATTCCAATACCGAATCGGTTATTGGTTGGTCAGAGAACAAATTGTAGGTATGTTTCGGTCAAGGAAGTCAGCGATATGCATCAGACCGGCCACTTTTTTTGCAGGAAGTTCGGCATGTTCTGCAGATATCCAGCTCGGAAATAAGAATGTCAGGC
Source organism: Chirona hameri (assembly GCA_036785665.1). Lineage (NCBI taxonomy): Eukaryota > Metazoa > Arthropoda > Thecostraca > Balanomorpha > Balanidae > Chirona > Chirona hameri. Next base: position 11,893 of record JAXIVJ010014435.1, on the reverse strand, counting down.
AATTAATTTCGATTCTGATCATCAATACTATTAAGTATTATTGAGGTATTTCTTTCCTTAAAAAAATGCATCTGCATATGCAAAGTAACGCTTGCCAACCTCTTACACCAATATTGAAAGTCGGTAAAAAAATCGGTCATTTTCGGGTTGGGAAAAATCATTTTTGGTTTTCAGTCACCATAGCTACAATGAAATTGGTATCGGTTTCGTCAAGTTTCAGGAATTTTCTCAAAATGACATCATTAGTGCGTACCATAATGGTGATTGTTGACGGGAAAATATGAACTAATGGGTCCTGCCCCCCCCCCCCACACTCAAAATTTCGTGGCAACACGCCTGGGCCAAAGGGATTTCTGTTGCTATTTTTGCTATTTTTTTCATAGCCTGACAAGATGCTCCAATAAATTTGCATTAACAAAATGAAATGTTGGTGTGGCAGAGCTCTGCCACACCAACTTAAAAGTTAGCGTGGGATTGGCCACACCTGCCTTACTACATTCTCTACCCATGGCCATGGGTGTTCTCAGTGCCGTCTCTGCGGAGTCATGCTGCATGACTCTCAGCTGCATGACTCTCAGCTGCAGGACTCTCAGCTATAGTCAGCAGTACCGCGGGAATGGAAAATTTCCACTCGCTACTGATATGAACTTAGCAACAAACTGCACACAGCAACATCCGTGCAGCATGCATGTACTCAGGGACATGCCAACTAGGCTGTGTTGCGAACATAGTTAAACAATGCGTGTACGTTTTCGTTCTCGTTGTATCGTTATCGTTATTATGTTATTATGTTCATACATATATTATTATGTTCATACATATGTAGCTCTCAACAAGCACATTCGAAAGTGGTATTTTTTCCTAACGCCAATATTGAGGTCACCATAGGTCATCAAATGTTAAATTTTCCAGTTTTAGGACTTCGCTCCAGAAACCCCCAGATATCACAGGAACTATGATAGCTAGGAACAAACAAAAACAACATGGGAAGCTCTTGAAACATGCGATCGACAAGGTGTCCTCAGATTTTAGCTCAGATCAATAGTTTAGGCTCCAGAGCTCATCAAATGTCAAAAAGGCTATTTTTTACAGAACAGTTTTTCACGAATAGCTTTTAACCTAATAACGACAAGGCAATACGTTTGATACCATCGTGTTTTTATTGTCAAGGCGATTCGACTCATATTAGTGTTGATCAGGTTAGGTCAACTTCAAAATTTGACCTCAGGTCAAGGTCAAGTGGTGACCCAAGTAGGTCATGTTGCATATGGGAAGACGTACCACGACGAGAAAAATACATTGGTGTCGGTTTCACTTCTCTATCGTTATTATGTCTAGAGTTGTTGACATACCTGGTGGTGACCTCGGATGACCTCGGCTGACCCTGTAGGTGTCACTGAACAAAAATGGCACCTAGGTCATCAGGAATGGCCTATAATAACATGATCTAGAAGGAACAATACTGATATCTTGCGTACCCTTGGAATAGGAAGCTTTTGAATATTTCCCCGTTGACTTATAATGAGGAGGTCACGAAATTGACCCGACCTTAGGTCGCTGATATGACAAATCCAAAATAAAAAATGTATTTATATATGACCTTATGAAATCCTGTAAGTGTAAAACCGATCATCCAAAAACTGTGACTGTGGTACGACCACAAGTTTTTTTTTTAGGTGGGGTCACGTGACCTGGTCTGGTGACCTGAGATGACCCGTTGTATTTTTGTGTTAATATAATGTGGGCAACTGATGTCCGAACAGCTGTGCCAAAAACGGCGGCGCTGCGTGCCGCCGTTTTCCCGCTATCCTAAAAAAAACTGAGGGGGATGTCTAAACACCCCCCCCCCCCTGGCACGGCGCGGGTTAACACGCACACCGACGGGGATCTCCGCCAACTTCGAACCAAAAGGGGTGTCGAATACTCTCCCCCCCTCCCCCCGACTAAGATATCGCAAACCACGCAACGTAGCGACAATCGGAAAACAGCTCGTGACAAGCTCTTATCGAAAGTATTGCCGTCATTCTTTACTTGGGGTCAATATTTAGGCAATCAGAGGTCACAAAAGGTCAAATTTTGGCAATAGATGGGTGTCGCTTACGAAACTGACTCTATCTAGAGCACTAGGCCGATATCTGTCATCCCTCAGGGGTCCACATGATAACCCACGAGGCGCTTGTTGTTTTTTTTTCTCGCCCCCCCCCCCCCCCTTGGATTTTTCGGCAATGTGACAAAAACGCGTAGCAACTTGAAACTTTGGGCACTTCTAAATGCATTCCTTGGCCATATGTGGGTACAATTTGGTGTCAAACCCATGTCAGGTGAGGTCACAGTGACATCACAAAGCCCTAGCGGTTCGAAGGTGTCCAGGAGGCCTCAGCGGCTGCCGGGATAACCTCAACTAAAACGAAGAAAAGGTGAAACAAAAAAGTCGGTCTCATTGGCAAAAGTAACTCGTGATCAACATACATTTATATGGAAAGCCGCAACATATCGCACCTAGGTTCTTAAGAATGTCGGAGGATAACATCTTACGCCTTGTGAGGTCTGAGTTCTTATCATATAGTTTTGCTGTCTTGCATAAGGACATAGGTGTAACCACCTTCCGAAAGTAGGTGGGAACGGAGGCACTTTGAAGTCGATTATTGCCATGGTACGCCCATAGGCGTAATTTTAAAATCCGAAAATGTTACTGGGGACTGATCCCCAGTGACCCCAGTGGTGGTTTCGCGCCTGCATATGGAATTGATATGAACAGAGGGGTATTTGACGACACGTATAAGTGGGTGGTCATCTTGGTGGATTGACAGCACAGCCCACCAAGAGGGATTTGTTGGTATAAACCAGCCTTGTATGCATACATCCGAGTTATTTATCGATACACCGTGGAACTGTGTTGAATCTCGACACAGACGCACAGTATACTGTGAGCTCGGCTTAATGTGCTTAGTGGTTAGGTATATAATGTAATATACTGGCTTTCCTATGTGTGGTGCTGACCCAGTGCAGTGACAGCACATCACCGAGCTAATGCATCTCGGGACTCTGCTGTCAGCGCAGCACGGCCCGAGATAGAAGAACGAGCTTCCAAGCGAGCCTCTAAGAGAGCTTCTAAGAGAGCGACCTGGTAAGAGCGAGCTCCGGGTCGAGTCGGAGACAGGTTCATCGCGGCAACATCTCTGGACGTCTCTGGCAGGACTGAGCGATCAGGTTATCGTCTCTGGACGTCTCTGGCAGGACTGAGCGATCGGGTCATCGTCTCTGGACGTCTCTGGCAGGATTGAGCTGGCAGGTCATCACCTGACTGTTGACGGACGGGAGGAAGGCAATAGCCAGGGGCGGGGCCACCAATTTCGAATAGTGGGCCGGTGACATAGCCATTGCCAAGCACGTAGGTATTCTAGCGAAAGTAATAAGAAAAAATAGTTTGAGTTGTTGTTTCAAACCGACTACCATGCGAGTGAAATATCATTTCGGAACAATAAAATTGGCGTGTTTATTGGGGAGTCTCATAACAAATTTAACCCACGGCGTGAAGGTGCTCGGCGCTAGAGATGTATGTACATGGTTAAAAATTTGCAACCGCAACCGCCTGTAACCGTGGGGATCGAATCCGTAACCGCCCGTAACCGTAGGGCTCAAATCCGCAACCGCCCGTAACCGTAAGGCTGAAATTCGTAACCGTCTGTAAGCGCAGCAAACGAATTTTGTAACCGCCTGTAAGCGCATGTATGTCCCTACCAATAATGTTTTTTTTTACATTTCAAAACGTGACAAACGTACCTGTTGAGTGTTCAATAACCGTGTCATTTTTAGCATAACATGTCATAACTGGAAAAAGGTAATTCATGGTGAAACAGGTAAAATGCATGGACTACGGTACGGTACGGTACGGTACGGTACGGTACGGTACGGTACGGTACGGTACGGTACGGTACGGTACGGTACGGTACGGTATAGGGATGGTTCAGTCCCCACATCGACTGATTGGAATGGTGAGTATAGCGAAATCATGGTCCAGTGTTTATCTAGCTGGTTAATAAATTAATTTCAGGAAAAAATACATAAATAACTCCGATTCTTACTTTTAAAGTTTTCCTTGTAAAGATATACCTTATTTGCATTATATTTGTATAGAACCATAATCAAGCAAGCACTTCCATTAAGCAAATATATGAAATACCTGGTCCGTATAAAAAAGTTTAATGATCAATGATTTATCAGGTCAGCAAGAACATAGGTAGATACTTACCTGAAACTCGTTGCGCTCAACTCCGGGCCGCACCCGCTGATATAATGTGCTTTCGGTCCCCGGGCCTCTGATCCCGACACTGAACCCACGGTTAAAAACCGTTTAAAACAAGGTAACTTAACTTTTAAATACAAATACTAACTCAATCCACTGTCTCAGTCACTGATCCTAGTCCCTACTTGTTGGTAATCACAATCGGCGCTGTTTTATGGCGATCGGTACTAATGGCAATGGTTACGGCTAGTTTGCGGCAGAATCTGCGTATGACGCAATTCTGACGTCATAGGTATGACATCATACTACCGACGAAGTTTCGCGGACCCGAAACAGAGTCTTCTAAAATGGGCCCACTAATACTGTGTCGAAATTACTTAGCGTAGGGAGGTAATTCTTTTACCAGAACACATTTTTATATCTGCTCTATAAATCTGCTATCTCAGTTCAAAACTCCATGTTAAAGGTGAACTATTCCCTTTAAGGCCCCAGCCCTATACTGGTGGATCCCGACCGGCCAAAAACGCTGGTGTAAGGGGCCGTCCCACAGAGTTCCAAAACTTACAAAACTTCGTTTGCTTTTGCAGTAGGAGCGATTTAAAGCAAACTCTTTTGTATAAGTTGCCTATATTTTTATATATAAAAATGCGTTAATTTTCAGCCGATTTCAGCCGTTTTGGTGAAGCCACGGCGATGATGGGCACTCTTGGATCTGTGCCTGTTCGCCCCTCTACCCAATCATTTGGAAAAATCGACACCGCTGCCTGCAGGTACGAATATTAGCACATTCGCAGCGATTTCGGCAAAGTGACTGGTTTCCTTTAAGTCAAAGCCACTTAAAAAAGCAAATGTTGGTAGCAAGTAAAAGAATTACTTCCCTTGCTTCTGTGGGAAGAGGGACAGATGTATAGTCAAACCAGGGGCAAGAGTAGCTGATATGGGCCCTGTCATTGAGGCAGAACTTGGTAGGAGTAGCCCGGAGACAGTTATACTACAGGTGGGGGTGAACGACATAGGACCTAGGCAGAGTGTGAGAATAGTGGCGGAGTACCGGAGCCCGCTGCAGAGGCTGAAGGAGTCCAGGAAACCAGTCATTGTGACTGGCATCCTCCCTCGCTGTGGAGCCAGTGAGGAGTGGTACTCGAGAGCTCTGTCTGTGAACAGCTCAGTTCAGAACTTATATTCAGCTATGGTGCTTAGTTATGTAGACTTATGGGATCAGTTCTATGAGTGGCGTAGGTACTATATGAAGGATGGGCTTCACTTATCGGATGAGGGGGCAAGGGCTTTGGGAGATGCCTACAGAAGCGTCATGCAGGGAAACTAAGTAGGAGGGGGGTTCGGGGACGCTAGTACCAGGGCATCAGAAAGATAAGCATTGCTAGAAGTTCATGTCAGAATAGGACAGTAGATCATAATTCCCTCAGAATTAGTAGAGTCAGCTCAAAGTATAAGATCACATGTGTGTTGCTGAATGCCCAAAGTATTAGGTCTAAATTTGATGACTTTGAGTGTTATGTTGCCCTTGAAAAGTCTGATATCATTTGTGTAACCGAGACATGGGTTAGTGAGGGGTATAATAGAGATAGGCTACAGGATTTCGAGTTACAAGGGTATAACATGTTCTCATACTGCAGAGAATCACGGCAGGGGGGCAGAGTGTTTGTATATGTAAATAGCTTGTATTGCACTACTAGAGTTGATGATTCTAGTAAAGTAAAAGAAGTAGAATCAATCTGGCTCGACATTATAATTGGTACAGGAAACAGAGGAAGGTTGAGGATAGGTGCATTTTACAGGCCAGGGAATCTTCCAAGGAACTCCCAAGCTGAAACAGACCAAGATATTTGTGAGGAAATACGTAGGAACTTTCGGGCTCAGTGTCTTATTATGGGAGATTTTAACTTAAGAGGATACGAAAGTATAGCAGAGGAAACAAATGAGTGTAGGTTGTATAGGCAAATCTTTGAAGAGGAGCTTTTCATGCAGCCCCAGGGAACATCCGCAGGTTACAATAGCAAATAGGTTCAGTGCGTTAGAGTCAGCAGCTGAAAGTGACAGGGAAGAGATTCAGCATTTAGTGGTTGGGGACTCAAGGGTAAGGCCCTTAAGGCGAACATTCTGTGGGAAGAGGGACAGATGTATAGTCAAACCAGGGGCAAGAGTAGTTGATATGGGCCCTGTCATTGAGGCAGAACTTGGTAGGAGTAGCCCGGAGACAGTTATACTACAGGTGGGGGTGAACGACATAGGACCTAGGCAGAGTGTGAGAATAGTAGCGGAGTACCGGAGCCTGCTGCAGAGGTTGAAGGAGTCCAGGAAACCAGTCATTGTGACTGGCATCCTCCCTCGCTGTGGAGCCAGTGAGGAGTGGTACTCGAGAGCTCTGTCTGTGAACAGCTCAGTTCAGAACTTATGTTCAGCTATGGGGCTTAGTTATGTAGACTTATGGGATCAGTTCTATGAGTGGCGTAGGTACTATATGAAGGATGGGCTTCACTTATCGGATGAGGGGGCAAGGGCTTTGGGAGATGCCTACAGAAGTGTCATTCAGGGAAACTAGGTAGGAGGGGGGGGGGGTGGGGGGGGGGGGTTCGGGGACGCTAGTACTAGGGCATCAGGAAGTAAGCATTGGTAGAAGTTCATGTCAGAATAGGACAGTAGATCATAATTCCCTCAGAATTAGTAGAGTCAGCTCAAAGTATAAGATCACATGTGTGTTGCTGAATGCCCAAAGTATTAGGTCTAAATTTGATGAGTTTGAGTGTTATGTTGCCCTTGAAAAGCCTGATATAATTTGTGTAACCGAGACATGGGTTAGTGAGGGGTATAATAGGGATAGGCTACAGGATTTCGAGTTACAAGGGTATAACATGTTCTCATACTGCAGAGAATCACGGCAGGGGGGCGGAGTGTTTGTATATGTAAATAGCTTGTACTGCACTACTAGAGTTGATGATTTTAGTAAAGTAAAAGAAGTAGAATCAATCTGGCTTGACATTAAAATTGGTACAGGAAACAGAGGAAGGTTGAGGATAGGTGCATTTTACAGACCAGGGAATCTTCCAAGGAACTCCCAAGCTGAAACAGACTTTTTTTTTAGGAAATACTTGTGAGGATATTTGTGAGGAAATACGTAGGAACTTTCGGGCTCAGTGTCTTATTATGGGAGATTTTAACTTAAGAGGATACGAAAGTATAGCAGAGGAAACAAATGAGTGTAGGTTGTATAGGCACATCTTTGAAGAGGAGCTTTTCATGCATCAGTTTGTAACAGAGCCAACCAGACATTGCTCCATTCTAGACCTTGTATTCTCAGACAACAGTGATCTAGTTAGTGACATAAGTATTTGTGCAGGTCTAGGAACCAGTGATCACAATATGGTTAAATTCAATATCTCATCAGAAATGAGGCCCAAAGATAACCTTATTATGGTTCCAAACTTCAGCCGGGCTGATTTTGATGGTATTAGAAATGACCTCGCACAGATAAAATGGAACGCTGAGTTGGCAGGTTTAGATGCATGTGAGGCCTGGAATGTTTTCAAAGCTAGATTAAGCCAAATTCAAAATCGGCATATACCCCTCAGGCACAAACGTAACAGAACCAAGGGCAAACCAGTTTGGCTTACCCCAGAAGTAAGGAGTGCTATACAAGCTAAAAGAAGTGCATTTGGCATTTTGAATGGATCTTCACTAGATATAAATCGGAAGGCCTACCAGAATGCAAGAAATTCAGTTAAGAAAAAGGTCAGAGCAGCTAAAAGGGCAAAGGAACTTGATTTAGCTAGACATTGTAATGCAGATAGTAAGAAGTTCTTCAGTTTTTATAAGTTCAGTACAATTTCCAAAAATATAGGTCCATTTAAGGTAGATGATGTGTTAGTTAGCAAGGACAGTGACATGGTTGAAGTGCTTAATGATCAGTTTCAATCTGTCTTTACTATCGAGGACCAGAGTAGTATTGCAGCACTTCAGCCTGAGCTAGAGACAGAGGAGACTATAGGAGAGCTAGGTGGCATAAGTAGTGAACTTGTTCTAGAATATCTAAAGAAAGTAAGGCCTAACAAGGCAGAAGGACCTGATGAAATCCATGCTAGACTTTTAAGAGAATCTGAAAGGGAGTTGTCGGTTCCATTAGCCATAATATTTTCTAAATCACTCGCAGATAGTAAAATTCCACTTGATTGGAAAAGAGCAAATGTTGTTCCTATTCATAAAAAGGGAGATAGAAGTAAAGAGGAAAACTATAGACCGGTTAGTCTGACCTCATTAGTCTGCAAGGTGCTTGAATCAATCATCAAAGATAAGATTGTTGAATTCTTGGAGCAAAATGAACTCATCAAGGATACACAGCATGGCTTTAGGAAGGGCCGTTCTTGTTTAACTAATCTTCTGGAGTTTTTGGATGTTGCAACAGATAGCTTTGATCAGGGTAAACAGCTAGATGTAGCTTTTCTTGATTTCAGTAAAGCATTTGACAAAGTCCCCCATACAAGACTGGGGTTGCAACTTAAAATGCATGGGATCAGGGGCAAGATTCTGGATTGGATAGAAACGTGGCTTTCAGGACGCCAGCAAAGGGTTATATTGAATGGGTACCATCACAATGGAAGGAGGTTCTCAGTGGGGTTCCACAGGGCTCAGTCCTGGGCCCATTGCTTTTTATAATATTTGTGAATGCAATTGAGAACAGTATAGACAGCAAAGTCTTGAAATTTGCAGACGATCTAAAAGTTGCCAGGATTATTAGAGGAAAACATGATCAGGATGTTTTTCAATCAGATCTGGACAAGCTAGTTGAGTGGTCTGAAGCATGGCAGATGAAATTCAATGTGAGTAAATGTAAGATTATGCACGCTGGACGGGTTAGCAGTAAACATAGGTATGAAATGGGTGGGCAGAAAATGGAGCAGATTGAAAAGGAAAGAGATTTAGGTGTCGTGGTAAACAATAGACTATCAGCGTCAGACCAGGTTGTAGAAGCTAGGAAAAAGGCACTTAGAATGCTAGGGGCCATTAACAGAAATGTTTCCTACAAGAGTGAAAAGGTAATAACAAAACTGTATTGTGCATACGATAGACCACATTTGGAGTATTGTGAACAAGCCTGGTCTCCAACATATGAGAAAGATTGCTGGTTGTTAGAAAGAGTTCAAAAAAGGGCAACAAAAATGGTTAATTGTCTTGGTAGTTTACCTTATGAAGATAGATTAAAAAAATTGGGTATGTTTCACTTAGATATAGTAGGCTAAGAGGAGATATAATTGAAGTCTTCAAATTTGTAAATAGTCAGCATTCTGGATATTTAAAGGGTATGTTTGAGTTCAATAGGGAAAATCGAGGTAGAGGTCATCAGCATAAACTCATTATGAAACAAAGTAGGACTAGGCTACGACAGTCATTTTTCAGTAGAAGGGTTGTAGGACATTGGAATATGCTACCAGGGGATGTCGCTGATGCAGTGACACTTGCTTCCTTCAAAATTAGATTAGATAAATACTTTACAGAGAAGGGATTAGTTCATAAATACTCGTGGGATTAGCCTTCTTTTATGCAGGTAGAGTAAGGTGATTTGAAGGGGCGAGACTGGTGGAGGGGGTGGGTGGGGTGGGGTGGGGTGCAACCTCGGATGGGCCCAAGAGGCTCTTTGTTGCACTTTTCTTTTATATGTCTTTATGCATCAGTTTGTAACAGAGCCAACCAGACATTGCTCCATTCTAGACCTTGTATTCTCAGACAACAGTGATCTAGTTAGTGACATAAGTATTTGCGAAGGTCTAGGAACCAGTGATCACAATATGATCACAATATGGTTAAATTCAATATCTCATCAGAAATGAGGCCCAAAGATAACCTTATTATGGTTCCAAACTTCAGCCGGGCTGATCTTGATGGCATTAGAAATGACCTCGCACAGATAAAATGGAACGTTGAGTTGGCAGGTGATGTGAGGCCTGGAATGTTTTCAAAGCTAGATTAAGCCAAATTCAGAATCGGCATATACCCCTCAGGCACAAACGTAACAGAACCAAGGGCAAACCAGTTTGGCTTACCCCAGAAGTAAAGAGGGCTATACAAGCTAAAAGAAGTGCATTTGGCATTTTGAAGGGATCTTCACTAGATATAAATCAGAAGGCCTACCAGAATGCAAGAAATTCAGTTAAGAAAAAGGTCAGAGCAGCTAAAAGGGCAAAGGAACTTGATTTAGCTAGACATTGTAATGCAGATAGTAAGAAGTTCTTCAGTTTTTATAAGTGCAGTACAATTTCCAAAAATATAGGTCCATTTAAGGTAGATGATGCGTTAGTTAGCAAGGACAGTGAAATGGTTGAAGTGCTTAATGATCAGTTCCAATCTGTCTTCACTATCGAGGACCAGAGTAGTATTGCAGCACTTCAGCCTGAGCCAGAGACAGAGGAGACTATAGGAGAGCTAGGTGGCATAAGTAGTGAACTTGTTCTAGAATATCTAAAGAAAGTAAGGCCTAACAAGGCAGAAGGACCTGATGAAATCCATGCTAGACTTTTAAGAGAATCTGAAAGGGAGTTGTCAGTTCCATTAGCCATAATATTTTCTAAATCACTCGCAGATAGTAAAATTTCACTTGATTGGAAAAGAGCAAATGCTGTTCCTATTCATAAAAAGGGAGATAGAAGTAAAGAGGAAAACTATAGACTGGTTAGTCTGACCTCATTAGTCTGCAAGGTGCTTGAATCAATCATCAAAGATAAGATTGTTGAATTCTTGGAGCAAAATGAACTCATCAAGGATACACAGCATGGCTTTAGGAAGGGCCGTTCTTGTTTAATAATCTTCTGGAGTTTTTGGATGTTGCAACAGATAGCTTTGATCAGGGTAAACAGCTAGATGTAGCTTTTCTTGATTTCAGTAAAGCATTTGACAAAGTCCCCCATACAAGACTTAACCCGCGCACTGCAGGGCTTTGCGCCGAACACCAACTGCAGGGGGGGTGATTTCCGCCACCCCCCCCTGAGATCTCGAAAACTACGCTACGTAGCGATAAGTGGAAAACGGCATTTGATAGCTTGATACATGTTCTATCGAAAGTATTTCAATATTGTTTTAGGTCAGGTCAAAATGGAGGTCACCAGAGGTTATCAAAGGTCAAATTTTCCAGTTTTTTCCTGTTTTAGGACATCGTTCCAGAAATTCCCATATATCTCAGAAATTATGCTATTTAGAAACAAACGGAAAAAAGCGAACGCCAGCCAGTGAAATTTGAAATCGCTGAGGTGTCCTCAAATTTGATCTAAGGTCAATATTGGAGGCTCCAGAGGTCAAAGAAGAAGAAAATGACGTTTTTTTTTGCTAAATCGTTTTTCTCTATTAACTTTTTATGTAATGAAGATAACGGAAAACTGTTTACATCATTGTGTTTATATTGTCAAGGCGCTTTGAGTGATATACATGATGATCTTGTTAAGTTAACTTAAAAATTTGACCTCAGGTCAAGGTCAAGTGGTGACTCAAGTAGGCCATGTTGCATATGGGAAGACGTGTCTTGACGAGACAAAGACATCTATGTCTGTTTTACTTCTCTATCTTCATTATGTCGGGAGTTATTGACAAAAAAGTGATGGTGACCTCGCATGACCTTAAATGACCCAATAGGGGTCACTGAAC
>JAXIVJ010014434.1:0-30000 GCA_036785665.1 Chirona hameri | reverse complement strand
CAAATTAAGTTTTATTAAATTGTTCATGATCTCCTTTCTCGAATCCGCCAAAATGGAGTACGTCCTGAGCGCTGCATGCTTCAGCGTATACCAAAAATAATACTCAGATAAATAATGCCATTTTTGATCAAGAAGATTTTTGTTCCTTTTGACGTTTGCGTGTACCACGCGCTGTGGTACCAACCCTATCAGAACGCACCATACCAAAATAAAAATTTATTTGATGGTCCTATCCAATGGTGAAAACCCGATCTCAATCGGAGCAGTGGTTGCAAAGTTATTAGCTTCCGGAAAGCGTCTGTATTGCCGGTTCGGGCCGGTTCGGGCCGGTTCGGGCCGGTTCGGACCGGTTCGGACCGGTTCGGACCGGGTCAAATGTAAATTTGTCTAGTAAGTTGACGAGAAACATCACGGGCGCTTCGCGCCCGCTCGGTAATACTCGAAAAAGCAGTCGCAGATGGAATCACAATGCTCGTATACTTCTAAGATGGGATTCTCCTAAGATAAAATAACATCTTGATGTAATGCAATACGCAAAATTCAAAACAGAACAATCTGTACGAGTAGTCTTTGCAATTTTGGAAGAGCACACATTTGGAGAAAAAAACATTGGGGGAGCACTATGGGGGGGGGGGGGGGGGCTCAGCTCAGCTCAGCTCAGCATGGGGGGGGGGGGGGGCTCAGGCCCTCCCAAAGAGATATAAGGTTCCGCCCCTGTCCACGTCCCACACCTATCCGACACCGGCCGGCTGACGGGGCAGATAGGGGACTCTGAGCTCCATACCTGCTAGGCAGTGGGGATCCTGAGGATGACCCTTCCTAGTAAAGGGGGATCATTGTCCCAACCTGCCGGGTATCTGGGGACCCTGATTACATCCCCTGTCGGGCGGCAGCGACCCGCCACCGCTCCCTCAGGATCGATCCGTCACCGGCGGAGATTTATTGGCACGCCATCACCAGATTACACTGACATTACCCGACTGACACGCGATACATGACCTATACAGTATACACGGCGTCAGACTGATGGGGCAGACGGGCCGGCGGACCAGGCGCCGGTGGGTCCGTGGACGGTGCCGACAGGGACGGGCAGAACGGCGGCTGCAGTCATCACGTGCCGCATACAGCACACGCGCTCGGCGACCGGCCGGAGGATGTTGACAGACGGATCAGAGCTGTTACCATGGTAACCGAGCGATTCGCAACAGAAGCCCCGCGGTGTTCTTCCCTGAAGGAGGCTGAGGCGGACTTCGTGGAGCCACACAATCGCGACCGACCATAATGGTTTCCCAATCCCGAGCTGACCACCACCACGATTACGACAACCAACAACCACCTCGATTACGACAACCAACAACCACCACGATTACGACAACCAACCACCACCACGATTACGACAACCAACAACCACCACGATTACGACAACCAAACACCACCACAATTACGACAATCAACCACCACCACGATTACGACAACCAACCACCACCACGATTACGACAACCAACCACCACCACGATTACGACAACCAACCACCACCACGATTACGACAACCAACCACCACCACGATTACGACAACCAACCACCACCACGATTACGACAACCAACCACCACCACGATTACGACAACCAACCACCACCACGATTACGACAACCAACCACCACCACGATTACGACAACCAACCACCACCACGATTACGACAACCAACAACCACCACGATTACGACAACCAACAACCACCACGATTATGACAACCAACCACCACCACGATTACAACCAACCACCACCACGATTACGACAACCAACCACCACCACGATTACGACAACCAACCACCACCACGATTACGACAACCAACCACCACCACGATTACGACAACCAACCACCACCACGATTACGACAACCAACCACCACCACGATTACGACAACCAACCACCACCACGATTACGACAACCAACCACCACCACGATTACGACAACCAACAACCACCACGATTACGACAACCAACAACCACCACGATTACGACAACCAACCACCACCACGATTACGACAACCAACCACCACCACGATTACGACAACCAACCACCACCACGATTACGACAACCAACCACCACCACGATTACGACAACCAACCACCACCACGATTACGACAACCAACCACCACCACGATTACGACAACCAACCACCACCACGATTACGACAACCAACCACCACCACGATTACGACAACCAACCACCACCACGATTACGACAACCAACCACCACCACGATTACGACAACCAACCACCACCACGATTACGACAACCAACAACCACCACGATTACGACCACCAACAACCACCGCGATTACGATACTGCAACAAGGCGTATCCGGTGAGGTTTTTGGTGGGGGTATCTTACGCCCCCCTGATCAAAAATTGCCCCCTCCTGGAGTGAATCCTGGGTTCGCCACTGGGTGTGGCAAAAGCGGCCTAATCTTCTGCAGCCAGTGGCGAACCTAGCTTCCGAATTTGAGGGGGGCAAAAATCTCGCTCCGCAAAGGTAGTCACAAGCAGTGGTGTATTTACCAGTAAGAGGCCTTAATCGGAGAAGGACGAGCGAGCCCGTAGAAACCCTATATCAATGAAACCACACACCAAATTTCAGCTTAATCGGTCCAGTCGTTTTTCAGCTATAGCAGGATAACGTTTCCTGACACCCCTGACGCGGTACGTGCCATGTGCCACGTGCCATGTGCCACGTGCTGACCCCTCACGTGAGACGAAACATGCCAATAACATAATTGATTGAATGGGACTATCAGATGGCGAAGACCGCTTGTCAATCGGATGCGGTATTCCAAAGATATAAGCTCCTCAAAAGCGTTATGGTTGGTCGGGTCGGGCAAGCGTTATGGTCGGTCGGCCGCTTATATGTGAGACAAATCCCGTATTCAGTGAGGACTCGCGAGGGCATCGCGCTCGCTCGTAACAATTATGTCAGGGGGGGGGGGGGGGGGCAAGCCCTCAACAGGGCGCCGTCAGCGAAAGGTTGCTGAGCGGGGGAGGAGGCGTCAGCGAAAAGTTGTTGCACGTGAGTGGGGGACAATTGCCCATTTTGACCAACCGTAGATCCATCCGTCACTGGCGGCAGAAATAAAAACATGTTGACTTCAAAGCAACATTAAAATGTGATGGTGGACCAGATTGCAGGGGTGGCAATGCCACCCTTCACGGCAGGGGTGGCAGTCTGCCACCCCTGTTCCTGTGGTGGTGCCGCCAGTGCCGTATGGTCTTCATAAGAATAACTCGTGACCACGAGTCAATACAGGGCACAGAAGCAGCACAAGGTAGAATGTCATGCAACATGGCATAAAATACAAAGTAAATGTGAATAAAGCACGCACTTTCGCCACTCAGTTCTGTCCCGCGCCCTCAGCCAGATATAAGCCTCCATCCTACAGCCGGGCGCACTATTGGCTCCCTTGACATTGACAGGAATTATGTTCCATAGCACCGGACCCGACAGCCGAAAAGGCTCTTAACCGTGTCGATGCGCATGCATGGGAACTGCAGGGGCCCAACAGCCACTGCCCGGATATCCCGCGCCCGAATGTCCCGAACCAGGGGCGCAGCCAGACCTGCGGCAAGGGGGGGGGGGCACGGCATCTCCAGGGGGCCCCTCGGCCAAAGGCCGCCCCCTCAGAACAAAAACGCGAAATGGTATCTCCTCGGATTTAGGCCTCTATATTTTGCAGGGCCCTACATGATCGCAAAAAATACGTCGGACAGACCCATGTTGAACAGACCCCGATGCGTGGATTGACTGATAAGTACGTAGTCTGATACAACAGAGTTTGCGGCAACTGACTCCCTTTGGCACCATGTTAAGTATTAACCTGTCATTGGCTGGACGCGTTTTTCGCCCCCCCCCCCTAACGAACTTTCGCAATAGCTCAGAAACTAATAGCGCTATCGACGTGAAACTTCAGGTACCGTCTCCCACATCAATAATACGTCTTCTGTGCGAAAATGAAGAAATTTCGTTGACATTTTTCTGACTGAAATATAGCGAATTTAGTGGCGTCACTACACACGAGTTTGACACAAAAATCAGCTAAACTTTAGAAGGCCGTACAAATGCTATATTTGAAGAAAAGTGCAATCGAAAAACGCCAAAAGATAGCAAATAGCAAGGGCTACAAAATGGATATTTCGAATGTTTGAAAATGTTGGTTTTGACCCTCAAAATTCAAAACAACGATTTATTTGGAAAAATGCCCTCAAAATCAACATTTTCAAATATTAAAAAAAAAAACGGAAGATGTGTTGAAGAACCACAAGTGTAGAATACCCAAACCAAATTTGAAAGCAATATCGTTATTTTTGACTGACTTATCGCTCCGTAAGTATGAGTAACTCATGACGTCATATTTTGCAATTGCGTGTTTTGGCTTTTAGTGACCAGATACAAGCAAATAAATGCCAGCATTGTATTTCTGAGGCAGAAGTGGTCTAGACACATGCCTTTTTTATTCATATTTATCAATTTCAAATTTTGCCCTTATTTGACCTGACCTTGACCTTAAATAGTGTCAGATTGTGAAAATAACTGCTACTATCGAATTATAAGTAAAATAACCCATACAACACGTGTCGCATGGCTTTCGTAGACCTGTCACCTTTTGTGACCTGAGCTTGACCTTGACCTTTGCTTACAATTTCACTTTTGCTTACGCGGGATATGTATTATACCTTTGAGAGCGCTTTGTGAGATAAGTCGCAATCTAAGGCTTTGGATGGAAAGCATGTCCCAAAAACTCAAATATCTCAATTTTATCTTTGACCTGACCGTGACCTGACATGTGACCTTATTTTGACAATTTCGTGTACGATTCGGATGCGTCTCATTGAGAGCTTTCGATTGCCGCCTTGCGCATCTCGCTGCCGTTATTGGTTCGGAAGATCACCAGGGGGGGGGGGGGGGGCAAAACGCCCCCCAGCCAATGGCGTTCGGCTGAGACCCCAGCCAATGCCGGGTTAACACGCGCACCGACGTGGGTGCGGATATCCGCCCACTTGAGGTTTTCGAAAATATTGGGAAAACGGCGGTGTGCAGCGCCACCAAATTTAGCATAGCTATTTGGGCATCAATTATCCACATTTTGTGTAATTTTGTATCTCGAGTCATCTCAAGTCAGGTCAACAGGTCATGTTAAGTGACCCCACCTCCAAGCCAGTTTGTGAAAGTCGTGCCAAAGCCACAGTGATTGACCGAGCGGTTTAAAACTCACAGGACTTAATTAGGCCATAGGTACCTACAATTCGTTTATCTTGGATTTTTTGTTATGTCGGTGAGCTAAGGTCAGATCGATTTTGTGACCTCATTATTATAAGTAAATGGATAAAAATGAAAACACGTATAAATCCACAGTAAATGCTTACATTTGACCAATTTTCACTAGATACACCAGTATTGTGCCATATGCAAAGTCCCAAGCAACATTGTTGTTCTGTGACCTCTACGAGATCAACTCAGGTGACCCCGAGGTCACGCGTGGTTTTTCTTTAATAACTTTTTGCCAAATCAAGGTAGAGTAATGGAGTTCTCAACATTGTGTTTGACTCGTCGAGACGCGTTGATTGATGTAAAAAATTGAACTTGACCTGACCTTGACCTGAGCACAGGTCAGGTACATTTTTTGATATTACCCAACTAGGTCATGGTCATACGATATACTATTCGATGCGTCTCGACGGAGAAACACAATGGTGGAAAGTGAAAACTGTAAGTATCACTTTATCATGCGTATCTCAGAAGTTATTACCTAAAAACAATTCCGCGATTTTTAGAATGTTTCAAGTTCGATGGCGCGCGCTCTTTTTGTTTACGAGGTATAGGCGGTTTTTGGAAAGGACATCATATATGGCCGAAATTTTACCTTTGTTGACCTCTGGTGACCCCAATAATGACCTGACCCAAACATGCCCTTAGTACTTTCATTAGACCTTGATTCGAGCTATCTAACGTTTTTTGTTTTGTTTGTCGCTATGTTGCATGGTTTTTGTAATCTTAGAGGGGCCGCCCGCGCCCCCCCCCCCCCCTGTCGGTTTGAAGTTGGCACCGACCCCGTCGGTGCGCGGGTTAACAATTTTAGTTGCACGCACAAGGCTCCTTGAAGGTCCCAGCAGCAACACAATGAAGAAGAGGCAACGCGAAACTTCAGGCCCTGAACATTTTACGTTGCCCCGATTGTCACGTTTGTGACAAATTGCATTGCAAACACATAAATTCGAGGTAATTCACTGACGTATAAACTATGAAATGTGGAGGCGCACGCGAAACGATCCGTCATAAGTTTTCAAAGACAACTTCAGAAAACAGCAACGTATAAAACTTCAGTCGAACATTTTGAGCGCTCACGGGCTTATCAAGTAGCTTGTCTTAGTTTAACCCTCGCCCTACGGGAGTTTTTTTTTCACCTCCGCCCTACGGGGGGGGGGGGGGCTGTCAGACCAGTCCTGTTAACTTCCAAACCAAGCAACTTAGAGCAATGCGGTAAGAACCAGCATGTTGCCTGTCATGATAGGAATCTAACAGTATGCGATTTTCATGTTTTAGGTCAACGAGTGACCTTCCAGGTCAAGTGAATGACCTCGTATTTACCACGTCCAGAACAGCGATTTTGCTCTTCAGAAAACCTCAAAATTAGAAATTGATAAATGTAAATAAAAAGGCATGTTCCTGGACCAGTTTTGGCTCAGAAATACAAAAAAAGTAATTATTTGTTCGTATCTTGTAAAAAAAAGTCAAAAAAAGTTAATAAAAAATTACGTCATCAGTTCCTTACACTTAGGGAGCCATCACTCAGTCAAAAATGAAGATATTGCTTTGAAATTTGGTATGGGTATTGTCCATACTTAGTTTCTCAAATATATTCTGTTTTTTCTAATATCTTTGAAACTTTTGATTTTGTGGGGACTTTTCCACAAAAATCAGTTTTTAATTATTTTATGGGTCAAAACCCCAAAATTGTGAAAATCCGAGATTGCCATTTGAAAGAAAATGTAATTTTGTATCTTTGGTGCATTGCGTTTGCAATTTGCTTTAAAACCCTGTTTTCTACGATTTTTCAAAAAAACACTTAATTATCCCAAACCACTTAATTAATTTCAATATTTTTTTTACAGCCTACGTATAATCGTTGTAAATTCAGCTACCAAAAATTTCAGCGAGATGCACTGCATGTGTAAAAAGTTATTCAAGAAAAACATCAGGGGGGGGGGCTGTCAGGCGAGGGTTAGGTTAAGGCCATTGGTAGATCCAGCAAGTGTGTGTGTGTGTGGGGGGGGGGGGGGGAGGTCATGCCCCAAACCGCCCGAAATCGGCCAAAAATTGACATTTCCTGATTTTAACAGAATAATTAAGCAACTTAACCAAGGGAATATTCACCATAAAAATTCAATACGAAACCATTTCGGTCATCTTTGGCTCAGATTTATTGTGGTCATCAGAAGTCATGGAAGGTCAAATTTGGAAATATTTAGAGTCTGCCCAATAGACCCCCAAACATCTCGAGAACTAGTATAGCTAGGAACAAACGAGAAAAAGAAAAGAATTACAAATTAAATCGCTAATATGTCCTATTTTTTTTATTTTGTGATCAGGTCAATAGTTTAGGCTCTAGAGGTCAACAAAGCCAAAGGTCGCACTGACTGTATATTATCAATAACCTTTTCGTTAATTAATTTGAAAACCTAATACAGATATGGAAATCATTGTACTATCACTTTGTGTGTCTCGCCAAGGCCCGTTCAACCATACCCGGCGTGACCGGGTTAGGTCAAATCCAAACTCTGACCTCAGGTCAGGGTCATATTGTGACCAAGGCAGGCCCTTGTGCATATTGGGAAACGCGTCTTCACAAGACATACACAATGGTGTCAGTCGCACGTCTCTACCTTCATTCTTTCAGAAGTTATTAGTGCTCCTGGACTCACATGACCTCAGCTTACCTGGTAGGGGCCAAGGAACACAAATTGCACCTGAGTCAATAATTACATATGATAAAATAAACTACTGTGAACCTTGAACCGGCGCTGCACGATCAGTGACCGGTCGGTTGCGAGTGGTGGGCGGAGTCAAGGGCGGGACTACAGAGCGACCGGGCGTTAGCCTCTATCCGAGCTCGAATTGTGTTTAACATTATGAGTGAATGGAAAGCGCCCTAAATTTTCGTTTGCCACTAACCAACTTGTATAATAAAAATTAGCGCAGGGCATGAAACGTCCATTGCGAGAAATGTGTTCATACCAGTTGATGCATTCAAAAGTTACGCCGACAATTAGGGTCTCAAGCGGTCTGCCGTTCACAGTAGAAGGCGGGTATAAGCCCTAAGGTTAGACAGGTGCCCCAGTGGCGATTAGGGGTCAGTACAGGTTATTCAGGCGCTAGACAGGACCCCCAGTGGCGATCAGACACTCTATAACCACGCTGGAAACCAGAACCAGGCTAAGGCAGTAGCCATTGCCCCCCCCCCCCCCCCCAGAGGAGGCGGGGCCCTGAAGGCCCTAGGTCTTCCGTGTCTATAAGGGATTACCATGACCAGGTGCTGACCGAGGGCGCCTCAGGCCAACCAACCTAGGGCTCCTCAGGACGACCTAAGGCCCTCTTAGTCCCGCCGAGGGCTTCCTTAGGCCGGTCGGCCCCTCAGGTCGGCCGGACCCCTCAGGACCCTCTTAAGCCTAGCAAGGCCGACTGAGGGCACTTCAGGGCAACCAAGGGCCCCCTTAGGCCGACCGGGGCCCCTGATGCCAACAGGACCCAACAGACCGATCGAGGGCTCCTCAAGCCAACCAAGGGCCCCTTAGACCGACCGAGGGACCCCCTGAGACCCACCAGGCGTCCACAAGCCGACCAAGGGCCCCCAGGCCGACAAATATAGGGCTCCTCAGGACGACCTAGGGCCTCTTAGGCCGGCCGAATGTTCCTTTAGACCGACCGGGGGCTCCTCAGTCCGACCGGGGACCCTCTTAAGCCTAACAAGGGCCCCACAGGCCGACCAAGGCCGGCCGAGGGCACCCCCGGGGCGACTGAGGGCTCTCTCAGGCCGACTGAGGGCCTCATAGGCCAACCAAGGGCCTCCCAGGCCGACCGAGCACCCCTTAGGCCGACCGGGCCTCCGACACGCCGACCGAGGGCCCCTCAGGCCGACCAACCTAGACCCCTCAGGACGACCTAAGACCCTCTTAGACCAGCCGAGGGCCCCCTCAGGCCGACCAGGGGCCCTCTTAAGTCTAGCAAGGGCTCCCTCAGGCCGACTGAGGGCCCCTCAGGCTAACCAAGAGCCTTAGGCCGACCGTGATCCCCCTTAAGCCTAACAAGGGCCCCTTAGGGCGACCGAGGGCACCCCCAGACCGACCGAGACTCCCTCGGGCCGACTGAGAGCTCCTAAGTCCGAAAAAGGACTCTCTTAAGCCTGGTAAACCGGTAAGGTAAGTGGTAAGTTTTGGGCCCTTCGGCCGCTTCACCGCTTCCATATGGTCTGAGGGGCCGAGGTGCCTTCCGGGCCCCTCAGCCCAATGGGGGAAGGGGGGGCACGCCCCACCCCCCTGGCTGCGCCCCTGCCCCGAACAGAGATGTTACGGCAGTGTGAACACGAATACAGCAAATACCATGGCGAGGTTTGCCGGGTTGTAAATATGCCAATATAATTGTGTCAATTTACCGAACTCTGCCGACTTCTTGCTTTAGTGGTGGAAGGTCCGATATTTGCACACGATAACCATTGATCAAACGTTGCATTTCAAACATAATTCACTGCACTCAACAACACAAAAATCGGGAACATTCGGTCCATCCGGCTAGGTACGGGGGGGGGGGGGGGGCGAGGAAGTGGGGTTGTTGGGGGAAAAGAGGGTGAATTTGTATCCTATGGATTAATTAAGCATATCTCCCTAGTTTTACAACAGTTAAATATGAAGATAAGCGACGATGTTGCAACAAGAAACGGCACTTTACAAATGTCATCCTATTGTGACCAACACCAGAGTTGCAGTCTCCATTATACCGTATGTGGAAAACTTCGGAGTCTTTGGGGCAGACGAAAAAATCAAGCTAGGGGTCTGAAATTTTACATGCTTCCTATTGGGTCACCAAGCAATGGGAAAATACCAGGGGAGCGGGTCTGCCAAATACATCATGAAATTTGACGGAAATTTGATTGAAAAATTGACAGTGTACAGTCCCGACTGCAGTCTGTACAGTCCCGAACATAGTCGAGGCGAGGTGTGACTGCAGTCTGTACACTGTACAGTCCCGAGCACAGTCGAGGCGAGATGTGACTGCAGTCTGTACACTGTACAGTTCCGAACATAGTCGAGGCGAGGTGTGACTGCAGTCTGTGCAGTCCCGAACATAGTCGAAGCGAGGTGTGACTGCAGTCTGTACAGTCCCGAGCACAGTCAAGGCGAGGTGTGACTGCAGTCTGTACACTGTCCAGTCCCGAGCACAGTCGAGGCGAGGTGTGACTGCAGTCTGTACAGTCCCGAACATAGTCGAGTCGAGGTGTGACTGCAGTCTGTACAGTCCCCAACACAGTCGAGGCGAGGTGTGACTGCAGTCTGTACACTGTACAGTCCCGAGCACAGTCGAGGCGAGGTGTGACTGCAGTCTGTACAGTCCCGAAAATAGTCGAGGCGAGGTGTGACTGCAGTCTGTACAGTCCCGAGCACAGTCGAGGCGAGTTGTGACTGCAGTCTGTACACTGTACAGTCTCGAGCACAGTCGAGGCGAGGTGTGACTGCAGTCTGTACAGTCCCGAACATAGTCGAGGCGAGGTGTGACTGCAGTCTGTACAGTCCCGAACATAGTCGAGGCGAGGTGTGACTGCAGTCTGTACAGTCCCGAGTACAGTCGAGGCGAGGTGTGACTGCAGTCTGTACACTGTACAGTCCCGAGCACAGTCGAGGCGAGGTGTGACTGCAGTCTGTACACTGTACAGTCCCGAGCACAGTCAAGGCGAGGTGTGACTGCAGTCTGTACACTGTACAGTCCCGAGCACAGTCGAGGCGAGGTGTGACTGCAGTCTGTACAGTCCCGAACATAGTCGAGTCGAGTTGTGACTGCAGTCTGTACAGTCCCCAACACAGTCGAGGCGAGGTGTGATTGCAGTCTGTACAGTCCCGAGCAGAGGCGAGGCGAGGTATGACTGCAGTCTGTACAGTCCCGAATATAGTCGAGGCGAGGTATGACTGCAGTCTGTACAGTCCCGAGCATAGTCGAGGCGAGGTGTGACTGCAGTCTGTACAGTCTCGAGCACAGTCGAGGCGAGGTGCGACTGCAGTCTGTACAGTCCCGAACATAGTCGAAGCGAGGTGTGACTGCAGTATGTACAGTCCCGAACATAGTCGAGGCGAGGTGTGACTGCAGTCTGTACATTCCCGAACATAGTCAAGGCGAGGTGCGACTGCAGTCTGTACACTGTACAGTCCCGAGCACAGTCGAGGCGAGGTGTGACTGCAGTCTGTACACTGTACCGTCCCGAGCACAGTCGAGGCGAGGTGTGACTGCAGTCTGTACACTGTACCGTCCCGAGCACAGTCGAGGCGAGGTGTGACTGCAGTCTGTACAGTCCCGAACATAGTCGAGGCGAGGTGTGACTGCAGTTTGTACAGTCCCCAAAATAGTCGAGGCGAGGTGTGACTGCAGACTGTACAGTCCCGAGCACAGTCGAGGCGAGGTGTGACTGCAGTCTGTACACTGTACAGTCCCGAGCACAGTCGAGGCGAGGTGTGACTGCAGTCTGTACAGTCCCAAACATAGTCGAGTCGAGTTGTGACTGCAGTCTGTACAGTCCCCAACACAGTCGAGGCGAGGTGTGATTGCAGTCTGTACAGTCCCGAGCAGAGGCGAGGTATGACTGCAGTCTGTACAGTCCCGAATATAGTCGAGGCGAGGTATGACTGCAGTCTGTACAGTCCCGAGCATAGTCGAGGCGAGGTGTGACTGCAGTCTGTACAGTCTCGAGCACAGTCGAGGCGAGGTGCGACTGCAGTCTGTACAGTCCCGAACATAGTCGAAGCGAGGTGTGACTGCAGTCTGTACAGTCCCGAACATAGTCGAGGCGAGGTGTGACTGCAGTCTGTACATTCCCGAACATAGTCAAGGCGAGGTGCGACTGCAGTCTGTACAGTCCCGAACATAGTCGAGGCGAGGTGTGACTGCAGTCTGTACACTGTACAGTCCCGAGCACAGTCGAGGCGAGGTGTGACTGCAGTCTGTACACTGTACAGTCCCGAGCCCAGTCGAGGCGAGGTGTGACTGCAGTCTGTACACTGTACAGTCCCGAGCACAGTCGAGGCGAGGTGTGACTGCAGTCTGTACAGTCCCGAACACAGTCGAGGCGAGGTGTGACTGCAGTCTGTACACTGTACAGTCCCGAACACAGTCGAGGCGAGGTGTGACTGCAGTCTGTACACTGTACAGTCCAGAGCACAGTCGAGGCGAGGTGTGACTGCAGTCTGTACAGTCCCGAATATAGTCGAGTCGAGGTGTGACTGCAGTCTGTACAGTCCCCAACACAGTCGAGGTGAGGTGTGACTGCAGTTTGTACAGTCCCGAGCATAGTCGAGGCGAGGTGTGACTGCAGTCTGTACAGTCCCGAGCACAGTCGAGGCGAGGTGCGACTGCAGTCTGTACAGTCCCGAACATAGTCGAAGCGAGATGTGACTGCAATCTGTACAGTCCCGAACATAGTCGAAGCGAGGTGTGACTGCAGTCTGTACAGTCCCGAACATAGTCGAGGCGAGGTGTGACTGCAGTCTGTATACTGTACAGTCCCGAGCACAGTCGAGGCGAGGTGTGACTGCAGACTGTACAGTCCCGAACATAGTCGAGGCGAGGTGTGACTGCAGTCTGTACAGTCCCGAACATAGTCGAGGCGAGGTGTGACTGCAGTTTGTACAGTCCCGAACATAGCCGAGGCGAGGTGTGACTGCAGACTGTACAGTCTCGAGCAGTCGAGGCGAGGTGTGACTGCAGTCTGTACACTGTACAGTCCCGAGCACAGTCGAGGCGAGGTGTAACTGCAGTCTGTACAGTCCCGAACATAGTCGAGTCGAGGTGTGACTGTAGTCTGTACAGTCCCCAACACAGTCGAGGCGAGGTGTGACTGCAGTCTGTACAGTCCCGAGCAGAGTCGAGGCGAGGTATGACTGCAGTCTGTACAGTCCCGAATATAGTCGAGGCGAGGTATGACTGCAGTCTGTACAGTCCCGAACATAGTCGAGGCGAGGTGTGACTGCAGTCTGTACAGTCCCGAGCACAGTCGAGGCGAGGTGCGACTGCAGTATGTACAGTCCCGAACATAGTTGAAGCGAGGTGTGACTGCAGTCTGTACAGTCCCGAACATAGTCGAGGCGAGGTGTGACTGCAGTCTGTACAGTCCCAAACATAGTCAAGGCGAGGTGCGACTGCAGTCTGTACAGTCCCGAACATAGTCGAGGCGAGGTGTGACTGCAGTCTGTACACTGTACAGTCCCGAGCACAGTCGAGGCGAGGTGTGACTGCAGTCTGTACAGTCCCGAACATAGTCGAGGCGAGGTGTGACTGCAGTCTGTACACTGTACAGTCCCGAGCACAGTCGAGGCGAGGTGTGACTGCAGTCTGTACACTGTACAGTCCCGAGCACAGCCGAGGCGAGGTGTGACTGCAGTCTGTACACTGTACAGTCCCGAGCACAGTCGAGGCGAGGTGTGACTGCAGTCTGTACAGTCCCGAACACAGTCGAGGCGAGGTGTGACTGCAGTCTGTACACTGTACAGTCCCGAGCACAGTCGAGGCGAGGTGTGACTGCAGTCTGTACACTGTACAGTCCCGAGCACAGTCGAGGCGAGGTGTGACTGCAGTCTGTACACTGTACAGTCTCGAGCACAGTCGAGGCGAGGTGTGACTGCAGTCTGTACAGTCCCGAGCACAGTCGAGGCGAGGTGTGACTGCAGTCTGTACACTGTACAGTCCCGAGCACAGTCGAGGCGAGGTGTGACTGCAGTCTGTACACTGTACAGTCCCGAGCACAGTGGAGGCGAGGTGTGACTGCAGCCTGTACACTGTACAGTCCCGAGCACAGTCGAGGCGAGGTGTGACTGCAGTCTGTACACTGTACAGTCCCGAGTACAGTCGAGGCGAGGTGTGACTGCAGACTGTACAGTCCCGAACATAGTCGAGGCGAGGTGTGACTGCAGTCTGTACAGTTCCGAGCACAGTCGAGACGAGGTGTGACTGCAGTCTATACAGTCCCGAACATAGTCGAGGCGAGGTGTGACTGCAGTCTGTACACTGTACAGTCCCCCGAGCACAGTCGAGGCGAGGTGTGACTGCAGTCTGTACACTGTACAGTCCCGAGCACAGTCGAGGCGAGGTGTGACTGCAGTCTGTACAGTCCCGAACATAGTCGAGTCGAGGTGTGACTGCAGTCTGTACAGTCCCCAACACAGTCGAGGCGAGGTGTGACTGCAGTTTGTACAGTCCCGAGTATAGTCGAGGCGAGGTGTGACTGCAGTCTGTACAGTCCCGAGCACAGTCGAGGCGAGGTGCGACTGCAGTCTGTACAGTCCCGAACATAGTCTAAGCGAGATGTGACTGCAGTCTGTACAGTCCCGAACATAGTCGAGGCGAGGTGTGACTGCAGTCTGTACAGTCCCGAACATAGTCGAGGCGAGGTGTGACTGCAGTCTGTACACTGTACAGTCCCGAGCACAGTCGAGGCGAGGTGTGACTGCAGACTGCACAGTCCCGAACATAGTCGAGGCGAGGTGTGACTGCAGTCTGTACAGTCCCGAACATAGTGGAGGCGAGGTGTGACTGCAGTCTGTACAGTCCCGAGCACAGTCGAGGCGAAGTGTGACTGCAGTCTGTACATTGTACAGTCCCGAGCACAGTCGAGGCGAGGTGTGACTGCAGTCTGTACACTGTACAGTCCCGAACATAGTCCAGGCGAGGTGTAAATGCAGTCTGTACAGTCCCGAGCACAGTCGAGGCGAGGTGTGACTGCAGTCTGTACACTGTACAGTCCCGAGCAGAGTCGAGGCGAGGTGTGACTGCAGTCTGTACACTGTACAGTCCAGAACACAGTCGAGGCGAGGTGTGACTGCAGTCTGTACACTGTACAGTCCCGAGCAGAGTCGAGGCGAGGTGTGACTGCAGTCTGTACAGTCTCGAGCACAGTCGAGGCGAGGTGTGACTGCAGTCTGTACAGTCCCGAGCACAGTCGAGGCGAGGTGTGACTGCAGACTGTACAGTCCAGAACATAGTCGAGGCGAGGTGTGACTGCAGTCTGTACAGTCCCGAACATAGTCGAGGCGAGGTGTGACTGCAGTCTGTACACTATACAGTCCCGAGCACAGTCGAGGCGAGGTGTGACTGCAGTCTGTACAGTCCCGAGCACAGTCGAGGCCAGGTGTGACTGCAGTCTGTACTGTACAGTCCCGAGCACAGTCGAGGCGAGGTATGACTGCAGTCTGTACAGTCCCGAACATAGTCGATGCGAGGTGTGACTGCAGTCTGTACACTGTACAGTCCCGAGTACAGTCGAGGCGAGGTGTGACTGCAGACTGTACAGTTCCGAACATAGTCGAGGCGAGGTGTGACTGCAGTCTGTACAGTCCCGAGCACAGTCGAGGTGAGGTGTGACTGCAGTCTGTACAGTCCCGAACATAGTCGAGGCGAGGTGTGACTGCAGTCTGTACACTGTACAGTCCCGAGCACAGTCGAGGCGAGGTGTGACTGCAGTCTGTACACTGTACAGTCCCGAGCACAGTCGAGGCGAGGTGTGACTGCAGTCTGTACAGTCCCGAACATAGTCGAGGCGAGGTGTGACTGCAGTTTGTACAGTCCCGCACATAGTCGAGGCGAGGTGTGACTGCAGTCTGTACACTGTACAGTCCCGAACATAGTCGAACCGAGGTGTAACTGCAGTCTGTACAGTCCCGAACATAGTCGAGGCGAGGTGTGACTGCAGTCTGTACAGTCCCCAACACAGTCGAGGCGAGGTGTGACTGCAGTTTGTACAGTCCCGAGCATAGTCGAGGCGAGGTGTGACTGCAGTCTGTACAGTCCCGAGCACAGTCGAGGCGAGGTGCGACTGCAGTCTGTACAGTCCCGAACATAGTCGAAGCGAGATGTGACTGCAGTCTGTACAGTCCCGAATATAGTCGAGGC
Organism: Chirona hameri; assembly: GCA_036785665.1. Classification (NCBI taxonomy): domain Eukaryota; kingdom Metazoa; phylum Arthropoda; class Thecostraca; order Balanomorpha; family Balanidae; genus Chirona; species Chirona hameri. The sequence goes on along the minus strand of JAXIVJ010014434.1, from coordinate 13,811 downwards.
GAGGTGTGACTGCAGTCTGTACAGTCCCGAACATAGTCGAGGCGAGGTGTGACTGCAGTCTGTACACTGTACAGTCCCGAGCACAGGCGAGGCGAGGTGTGACTGCAGACTGTACAGTCCCGAACATAGTCGAGGCGAGGTGTGACTGCAGTCTGTACAGTCCCGAACATAGTCGAGGCGAGGTGTGACTGCAGTCTGTACAGTCCCGAGCACAGACGAGGCGAGGTGTGACTGCAGTCTGTACACTGTACAGTCCCGAGCACAGTCGAGGCGAGGTGTGACTGCAGTCTGTACACTGTACAGTCCCGAACACAGTCGAGGCGAGGTGTGACTGCAGTCTGTACAGTCCCGAGCACAGTCGAGACGAGGTGTGACTGCAGTCTGTACACTGTACAGTCCCGAGCAGAGTCGAGGCGAGGTGTGACTACAGTCTGTACACTGTACAGTCCCGAACACAGTCGAGGCGAGGTGTGACTGCAGTCTGTACACTGTACAGTCCCGAGCAGAGTGGAGGCGAGGTGTGACTGCAGTCTGTACAGTCCGGAGCACAGTCGAGGCGAGATGTGACTGCAGTCTGTACAGTCCCGAGCACAGTCGAGGCGAGGTGTGACTGCAGACTGTACAGTCCAGAACATAGTCGAGGTGAGGTGTGACTGCAGTCTGTACAGTCCCGAACATAGTCGAGGTGAGGTGTGACTGCAGTCTGTACACTGTACAGTCCCGAGCACAGTCGAGGCGAGGTGTGACTGCAGTCTGTACAGTCCCGAGCACAGTCGAAGCCAGGTGTGACTGCAGTCTGTACTGTACAGTCCCGAGCACAGTCGAGGCGAGGTATGACTGCAGTCTGTACAGTCCCGAACATAGTCGATGCGAGGTGTGACTGCAGTCTGTACACTGTACAGTCCCGAGCAGAGTCGAGGCGAGGTATGACTGCAGTCTGTACAGTCCCGAACATAGTCGAGGCGAGGTGTGACTGCAGTTTGTACAGTCCCGCACATAGTCGAGGCGAGGTGTGACTGCAGTCTGTACACTGTACAGTCCCGAACATAGTCGAACCGAGGTGTGACTGCAGTCTGTACAGTCCCGAACATAGTCGAGGCGAGGTGTGACTGCAGTCTGTACAGTCCCGAACATAGTCGAGGCGAGGTGCGACTGCAGTCCGTACAGTCCCGAACATAGTCGCGGCGAGGTGCAACTGCAGTCTGTACAGTCCCGAACATAGTCGATGCGAGGTGTGACTGCAGTCTGTACAGTCCCGAACATAGTCGAGGCAAGGTGCGACTAGTCTGTACAGTCCCGAACATAGTCGAGGCGAGGTGTGACTGCAGTCTGTACACTGTACAGTCCCGAGCACAGTCGAGGCGAGGTGTGACTGCAGTCTGTACACTGTACAGTCCCGAACATAGTCGAGGCGAGGTGTGACTGCAGTCTGTACACTGTACAGTGCCGAGCACAGTCGAGGCGAGGTGTGACTGCAGTCTGTACACTGTACAGTCCCGAACATAGTCGAGGCGAGGTGTGACTGCAGTCTGTACAGTCCCGAGCATAGTCGAGGCGAGGTGTGACTGCAGTCTGTACAGTCCCGAACACAGTCGAGGCGAGGTGTGACTGCAGTCTGTACAGTCCCGAACATAGTCAAGGCGAGGTGTGACTGCAGTCTGTACAGTCCCGAACATAGTCGAGGCGAGGTGTGACTGCAGTATGTACAGTCCCGAGCAGAGTCGAGGCGAGGTATGACTGCAGTCTGTACAGTCCCGAACATAGTCGAGGCGAGGTGTGACTGCAGTCTGTACAGTCCCGAACATAGTCGAGACGAGGTGTGACTACAGTCTGTACAGTCCCGAGCAGAGTCGAGGCGAGGTGTGACTGCAGACTGTACAGTCCCGAACATAGTCGAGGCGAGGTGTGTCTGCAGACTGTACAGTCCCGAACATAGTCGAGGCGAGGTGTGACTGCAGTATGTACACTGTACAGTCCCGAGCACAGTCGAGGCGAGGTGTGACTGCAGTCTGTACAGTCCCGAACATAGTCGAGGCGAGGTGTGACTGCAGTCTGTACAGTCCCGAGCAGAGTCGAGGCGAGGTATGACTGCAGTCTGTACAGTCCCGAATATAGTCGAGGCGAGGTATGACTGCAGCCTGTACAGTCCCGAACATAGTCGAGGCGAGGTGTGACTGCAGTCTGTACAGTCCCGAGCACAGTCGAGGCGAGGTGCGACTGCAGTATGTACAGTCCCGAACATAGTCGAAGCGAGGTGTGACTGCAGTCTGTACAGTCCCGAACATAGTCGAGGCGAGGTGTGACTGCAGTCTGTACAGTCCCAAACATAGTCAAGGCGAGGTGCGACTGCAGTCTGTACAGTCCCGAACATAGTCGAGGCGAGGTGTGACTGCAGTCTGTACACTGTACAGTCCCGAGCACAGTCGAGGCGAGGTGTGACTGCAGTCTGTACAGTCCCGAACATAGTCGAGGCGAGGTGTGACTGCAGTCTGTACACTGTACAGTCCCGAGCACAGTCGAGGCGAGGTGTGACTGCAGTCTGTACACTGTACAGTCCCGAGCACAGCCGAGGCGAGGTGTGACTGCAGTCTGTACACTGTACAGTCCCGAGCACAGTCGAGGCGAGGTGTGACTGCAGTCTGTACAGTCCCGAACACAGTCGAGGCGAGGTGTGACTGCAGTCTGTACACTGTACAGTCCCGAGCACAGTCGAGGCGAGGTGTGACTGCAGTCTGTACACTGTACAGTCCCGAGCACAGTCGAGGCGAGGTGTGACTGCAGTCTGTACACTGTACAGTCTCGAGCACAGTCGAGGCGAGGTGTGACTGCAGTCTGTACAGTCCCGAGCACAGTCGAGGCGAGGTGTGACTGCAGTCTGTACACTGTACAGTCCCGAGCACAGTCGAGGCGAGGTGTGACTGCAGTCTGTACACTGTACAGTCCCGAGCACAGTGGAGGCGAGGTGTGACTGCAGTCTGTACACTGTACAGTCCCGAGCACAGTCGAGGCGAGGTGTGACTGCAGTTTGTACACTGTACAGTCCCGAGCACAGTCGAGGCGAGGTGTGACTGCAGTCTGTACAGTCCCGAACATAGTCGAGGCGAGGTGTGACTGCAGTCTGTACAGTTCCGAGCACAGTCGAGACGAGGTGTGACTGCAGTCTATACAGTCCCGAACATAGTCGAGGCGAGGTGTGACTGCAGTCTGTACACTGTACAGTCCCGAGCACAGTCGAGGCGAGGTGTGACTGCAGTCTGTACACTGTACAGTCCCGAGCACAGTCGAGGCGAGGTGTGACTGCAGTCTGTACAGTCCCGAACATAGTCGAGTCGAGGTGTGACTGCAGTCTGTACAGTCCCCAACACAGTCGAGGCGAGGTGTGACTGCAGTTTGTACAGTCCTGAGTATAGTCGAGGCGAGGTGTGACTGCAGTCTGTACAGTCCCGAGCACAGTCGAGGCGAGGTGCGACTGCAGTCTGCACAGTCCCGAACATAGTCTAAGCGAGATGTGACTGCAGTCTGTACAGTCCCGAACATAGTCGAGGCGAGGTGTGACTGCAGTCTGTACAGTCCCGAACATAGTCGAGGCGAGGTGTGACTGCAGTCTGTACACTGTACAGTCCCGAGCACAGTCGAGGCGAGGTGTGACTGCAGACTGCACAGTCCCGAACATAGTCGAGGCGAGGTGTGACTGCAGTCTGTACAGTCCCGAACATAGTGGAGGCGAGGTGTGACTGCAGTCTGTACAGTCCCGAGCACAGTCGAGGCGAAGTGTGACTGCAGTCTGTACATTGTACAGTCCCGAGCACAGTCGAGGCGAGGTGTGACTGCAGTCTGTACACTGTACAGTCCCGAACATAGTCCAGGCGAGGTGTAAATGCAGTCTGTACAGTCCCGAGCACAGTCGAGGCGAGGTGTGACTGCAGTCTGTACACTGTACAGTCCCGAGCAGAGTCGAGGCGAGGTGTGACTGCAGTCTGTACACTGTACAGTCCAGAACACAGTCGAGGCGAGGTGTGACTGCAGTCTGTACACTGTACAGTCCCGAGCAGAGTCGAGGCGAGGTGTGACTGCAGTCTGTACAGTCCCGAGCACAGTCGAGGCGAGGTGTGACTGCAGTCTGTACAGTCCCGAGCACAGTCGAGGCGAGGTGTGACTGCAGACTGTACAGTCCAGAACATAGTCGAGGCGAGGTGTGACTGCAGTCTGTACAGTCCCGAACATAGTCGAGGCGAGGTGTGACTGCAGTCTGTACACTATACAGTCCCGAGCACAGTCGAGGCGAGGTGTGACTGCAGTCTGTACAGTCCCGAGCACAGTCGAGGCCAGGTGTGACTGCAGTCTGTACTGTACAGTCCCGAGCACAGTCGAGGCGAGGTATGACTGCAGTCTGTACAGTCCCGAACATAGTCGATGCGAGGTGTGACTGCAGTCTGTACACTGTACAGTCTCGAGTACAGTCGAGGCGAGGTGTGACTGCAGACGGTACAGTTCCGAACATAGTCGAGGCGAGGTGTGACTGCAGTCTGTACAGTCCCGAGCACAGTCGAGGTGAGGTGTGACTGCAGTCTGTACAGTCCCGAACATAGTCGAGGCGAGGTGTGACTGCAGTCTGTACACTGTACAGTCCCGAGCACAGTCGAGGCGAGGTGTGACTGCAGTCTGTACACTGTACAGTCCCGAGCACAGTCGAGGCGAGGTGTGACTGCAGTCTGTACAGTCCCGAACATAGTCGAGGCGAGGTGTGACTGCAGTTTGTACAGTCCCGCACATAGTCGAGGCGAGGTGTGACTGCAGTCTGTACACTGTACAGTCCCGAACATAGTCGAACCGAGGTGTGACTGCAGTCTGTACAGTCCCGAACATAGTCGAGGCGAGGTGTGACTGCAGTCTATACAGTCCCCAACACAGTCGAGGCGAGGTGTGACTGCAGTTTGTACAGTCCCGAGCATAGTCGAGGCGAGGTGTGACTGCAGTCTGTACAGTCACGAGCACAGTCGAGGCGAGGTGCGACTGCAGTATGTACAGTCCCGAACATAGTCGAAGCGAGGTGTGACTGCAGACTGCACAGTCCCGAACATAGTCGAGGCGAGGTGTGACTGCAGTCTGTACAGTCCCGAACATAGTGGAGGCGAGGTGTGACTGCAGTCTGTACAGTCCCGAGCACAGTCGAGGCGAAGTGTGACTGCAGTCTGTACATTGTACAGTCCCGAGCACAGTCGAGGCGAGGTGTGACTGCAGTCTGTACACTGTACAGTCCCGAACATAGTCCAGGCGAGGTGTAAATGCAGTCTGTACAGTCCCGAGCACAGTCGAGGCGAGGTGTGACTGCAGTCTGTACACTGTACAGTCCCGAGCAGAGTCGAGGCGAGGTGTGACTGCAGTCTGTACACCGTACAGTCCAGAACACAGTCGAGGCGAGGTGTGACTGCAGTCTGTACACTGTACAGTCCCGAGCAGAGTCGAGGCGAGGTGTGACTGCAGTCTGTACAGTCCCGAGCACAGTCGAGGCGAGGTGTGACTGCAGTCTGTACAGTCCAGAACATAGTCGAGGCGAGGTGTGACTGCAGTCTGTACAGTCCCGAACATAGTCGAGGCGAGGTGTGACTGCAGTCTGTACACTATACAGTCCCGAGCACAGTCGAGGCGAGGTGTGACTGCAGTCTGTACAGTCCCGAGCACAGTCGAGGCCAGGTGTGACTGCAGTCTGTACTGTACAGTCCCGAGCACAGTCGAGGCGAGGTATGACTGCAGTCTGTACAGTCCCGAACATAGTCGATGCGAGGTGTGACTGCAGTCTGTACACTGTACAGTCCCGAGTACAGTCGAGGCGAGGTGTGACTGCGGACTGTACAGTTCCGAACATAGTCGAGGCGAGGTGTGACTGCAGTCTGTACAGTCCCGAGCACAGTCGAGGTGAGGTGTGACTGCAGTCTGTACAGTCCCGAACATAGTCGAGGCGAGGTGTGACTGCAGTCTGTACACTGTACAGTCCCGAGCACAGTCGAGGCGAGGTGTGACTGCAGTCTGTACACTGTACAGTCCCGAGCACAGTCGAGGCGAGGTGTGACTGCAGTCTGTACAGTCCCGAACATAGTCGAGGCGAGGTGTGACTGCAGTTTGTACAGTCCCGCACATAGTCGAGGCGAGGTGTGACTGCAGTCTGTACACTGTACAGTCCCGAACATAGTCGAACCGAGGTGTGACTGCAGTCTGTACAGTCCCGAACATAGTCGAGGCGAGGTGTGACTGCAGTCTATACAGTCCCCAACACAGTCGAGGCGAGGTGTGACTGCAGTTTGTACAGTCCCGAGCATAGTCGAGGCGAGGTGTGACTGCAGTCTGTACAGTCCCGAGCACAGTCGAGGCGAGGTGCGACTGCAGTCTGTACAGTCCCGAACATAGTCGAAGCGAGATGTGACTGCAGTCTGTACAGTCCCGAATATAGTCGAGGCGAGGTGTGACTGCAGTCTGTACAGTCCCGAACATAGTCGAGGCGAGGTGTGACTGCAGTCTGTACACTGTACAGTCCCGAGCACAGGCGAGGCGAGGTGTGACTGCAGACTGTACAGTCCCGAACATAGTCGAGGCGAGGTGTGACTGCAGTCTGTACAGTCCCGAACATAGTCGAGGCGAGGTGTGACTGCAGTCTGTACAGTCCCGAGCACAGACGAGGCGAGGTGTGACTGCAGTCTGTACACTGTACAGTCCCGAGCACAGTCGAGGCGAGGTGTGACTGCAGTCTGTACACTGTACAGTCCCGAACACAGTCGAGGCGAGGTGTGACTGCAGTCTGTACAGTCCCGAGCACAGTCGAGACGAGGTGTGACTGCAGTCTGTACACTGTACAGTCCCGAGCAGAGTCGAGGCGAGGTGTGACTACAGTCTGTACACTGTACAGTCCCGAACACAGTCGAGGCGAGGTGTGACTGCAGTCTGTACACTGTACAGTCCCGAGCAGAGTGGAGGCGAGGTGTGACTGCAGTCTGTACAGTCCGGAGCACAGTCGAGGCGAGATGTGACTGCAGTCTGTACAGTCCCGAGCACATTCGAGGCGAGGTGTGACTGCAGACTGTACAGTCCAGAACATAGTCGAGGCGAGGTGTGACTGCAGTCTGTACAGTCCCGAACATAGTCGAGGTGAGGTGTGACTGCAGTCTGTACACTGTACAGTCCCGAGCACAGTCGAGGCGAGGTGTGACTGCAGTCTGTACAGTCCCGAGCACAGTCGAAGTCAGGTGTGACTGCAGTCTGTACTGTACAGTCCCGAGCACAGTCGAGGCGAGGTATGACTGCAGTCTGTACAGTCCCGAACATAGTCGATGCGAGGTGTGACTGCAGTCTGTACACTGTACAGTCCCGAGCAGAGTCGAGGCGAGGTATGACTGCAGTCTGTACAGTCCCGAACATAGTCGAGGCGAGGTGTGACTGCAGTTTGTACAGTCCCGCACATAGTCGAGGCGAGGTGTGACTGCAGTCTGTACACTGTACAGTCCCGAACATAGTCGAACCGAGGTGTGACTGCAGTCTGTACAGTCCCGAACATAGTCGAGGCGAGGTGTGACTGCAGTCTGTACAGTCCCGAACATAGTCGAGGCGAGGTGCGACTGCAGTCCGTACAGTCCCGAACATAGTCGCGGCGAGGTGCAACTGCAGTCTGTACAGTCCCGAACATAGTCGATGCGAGGTGTGACTGCAGTCTGTACAGTCCCGAACATAGTCGAGGCAAGGTGCGACTAGTCTGTACAGTCCCGAACATAGTCGAGGCGAGGTGTGACTGCAGTCTGTACACTGTACAGTCCCGAGCACAGTCGAGGCGAGGTGTGACTGCAGTATGTACACTGTACAGTCCCGAACATAGTCGAGGCGAGGTGTGACTGCAGTCTGTACACTGTACAGTCCCGAGCACAGTCGAGGCGAGGTGTGACTGCAGTCTGTACACTGTACAGTCCCGAACATAGTCGAGGCGAGGTGTGACTGCAGTCTGTACAGTCCCGAGCATAGTCGAGGCGAGGTGTGACTGCAGTCTGTACAGTCCCGAACACAGTCGAGGCGAGGTGTGACTGCAGTCTGTACAGTCCCGAACATAGTCAAGGCGAGGTGTGACTGCAGTCTGTACAGTCCCGAACATAGTCGAGGCGAGGTGTGACTGCAGTCTGTACAGTCCCGAGCAGAGTCGAGGCGAGGTATGACTGCAGTCTGTACAGTCCCGAACATAGTCGAGGCGAGGTGTGACTGCAGTCTGTACAGTCCCGAGCACAGTCGAGGCGAGGTGTGACTGCAGTTTGTACAGTGCCGAGCACAGTCGAGGCGAGGTATAGCCGCCGTCCGTGGCGACATGTGCAGCAGGGCAGCAGTGCACCACGCCACGGCGTCAGACGACACATCGGACACAGCCATTCGGTAACGGGCCCAGCGGCGTCCCATTGATTTGTAATTGATTCGTGAGGTCCGAGGAGTGGACCTCCGACATAGCGATTGACCCGGCCTTGGAGGCAGCACACTGCCCAGGGGGCTCCATACACGAATAGAACACAGCCGCCTGGGAAACGGCCACCTGTGCGGTGCGACACGGGTAGAGGCGCGGAAAGGGAGGGGGTATTACATAAATGATGGCGTTACTAAGACTGGACAGGAAATAATAGGTGCATACCTTTGGCAGTCAGCCACGTTAACAACAAACAAAGTTGGTTGAAGAACGTAATCTCCGGCTCACGTATTGTGACTTAAATTATTTTCCTCAGCCCGCATGTGCACAAATCATGTGAGAGAAGGTGCCTGGATTTAAATAACAAGAAGTTAGCATATATGACATATTGCGAAATCACGAGAAGGGCTACGCTAATTTCCAGCATCGCACCGGTTACTAAGCCGACACGAAGGATGCCATGCACCCGCTATAAGCCCCACACCCTATTAGTCCCAGATTTTGCGTACAATTGTATATTGCCACTCAGAAAACTTTGGGGGATGGACCAACCAGACTGGTTATTGATTCGACTCTGATTGAATCGATTGGAATCGTTCAATCCAAATTCCTTGAATACAAAATGATCGATTGACCACCTGATTTTGTGATTCATGAATTGTGATTGAATCAAACCCCGCATGGAATCAAGGCTGATTGCATCCAAATATTTAACGATTCTTAACAATTCAAGGGCACATGGCAAAATGTGCAAAAACAATGCAGCCCCAGTGGCTACATTCATTTATACTGATATAGTATTGCTGTAACAATGTTTTAATGATCATATATATGTATGTTTCCATTTTTATTGATTTTACATAAACTCAACATATATATATATTTAAATGTTGAATCAAACGTGAAGCGATTCAAATATTTTGTTTGATTATTTTAACCCGCGAGTTACTGGGGTATATTTCATAACGCGACTTACTGGGGGGGGGGGGGGGGGGGGGGGCTATTTTTGCTCCCCCCTCTGATCTCCGGAACTACTGGACCGAATGTAAAAATTCAAACGGAATTCGATAGCCCTGGTAAATTTATCGAGGGAAACATAATATTGTTGACCTCGGGGTCACCGATGACGTCACAGGTCAGGTCAAGTACAAAATGTTTGACCGTGTCAAAAGGTCTCTATGGATGGAATTGTCGCGCAAAATTGCGATATTAAACGCATAAGCCGTTGATAAATCGGTATGATTCGTGTGTCTGACACTCCTAAGTACCTTTCTAAGCTGTTTATGACCTTGGGTCAGGTCAGGGTCATCCGAGGTCACGAGGTTAAACTGCAGATTACGGTCATTAGGCGTTGTAACACATGTTTATGGGTTTGTTTTTCGTCTAGAAAGCGAAAAATGACCTTAGAACATTGTTTGTTCCATATAAATAGAAGTAAAAAGCAAAAACGGAAATGCGTTTTTTGTCATAGTAATGCTGTGAGAAGTGGTCGATTTGTCTCATTTAAAGGTCATAACTCGGTCATTTTTAAAGATATCGACTTTAAATTTGGTACACATATTCACCGCATGCGTCTCGATCACATATATTACGTTTTTTGGATAATTCTGATTTTTTCTTGAAAATTTTGTAAAAACCAAAAAAACTTTGGATTTGTCAAAATTTTGAATTTCAAACAAACTCAAAAATCCGAGATAGCAGTTTCATAGCCCGGTCTATTGTCAGTAATTGTATTTAATACAATTTAGTTTATCTCAAATATCGTACCTTTGACAGCGTTTTCCGCAAACCATTATTTTGCAACAAAAACCGAAGAACATGACGTCACTCTGACGTCATTCTCGGTTGATCTATCATAGCCTTATATTTTTAATTTGGCCAACATGTGTATAATTGATGTGAGAGAAGTTACTGCAAGTTTGGTGACGATAAGGGTGTTCGTTTAGGAGTTATTGCAAAATAACGGAAGGGGGGTGCAAAAAATACCCCCCAGTAACTCACGGGTTAATCGGAAAAAATCAATTATCAAAAATGTATCCATGAATCGAACGGTGATTGACTCATTCAGGTTCCAAAATGAATGATTGAATCGTTCAAAAGAAGTTGAATCAATAACCAGTCTGAACCATATCAAGGAAGGTTTTCAAGATCTGTTTTTCTGCCAGCACTGCGAGACTGCCGTAGTCCGTTTAAACTCTATTGCACGGCTGAAATGTCCCCTTGAAGTGTTGGCGTTCAGTTTTCAGCGTACAGGTGTAACTTCTCTGAAGGTGACACACCGCGTGTTTGTGCGTATTTACACCAAAGTGTGTGTGCAACTTTTACGTGGCTGGTTGTGAATATCAAGTCAGTATGCTCTATGTTGGCCATCCACTGGCCCGACACGACCTATTTCCACCAACAGGTCGACGAAGCCATTGAGGCTGACGTCATTGTGACGTCGTTGTGAAGACTGCCTATTGAACGGATTACTCTTTTCCACGAACGGGTCGAGGCCTTCTTGTACTGACGCGGCGCGTACCTCGGTCGCTCGAAGATGTGAACATTTACGGCTATTGTGCAGGTCAAGAGAGCCAAGAGAGCCGGTTGGGAGCGATATTTCCTTTCCGGTTAGACAGACGTGTCCTATTACCTTTGTCCATTTTCAGCAAAATAACTGTCACATTCGAGATTTTTGTTTAAAGCAATATAGGTAAAACCAGTAAAACGCCTTTTTCGGCGATGACCGAGCGGGCGCGCTCTGGTAAAGCTGAAACAGGTTTGAAATATGAAACGGTACGGGAGCACACGTGGTAGTAACACATAGTCCTTTTAGTCATCTATAAAATTGCCAAGCCTCCATGCATGCCAACATAAAAATTTAGTTTTATTAAATTGTTCATGATTTCCTTTCTCGAATCCGCCAAAAGGGAGTACATCTTGAGCGCTGCATGCTTCAGCGTATACATTAATGCTTATATTAATAATGCCATTTTTTTATCAAGACTGATTTGTGTTCATTTCGACGTTTGCGTGTGCCACGCGCTGTCCTGGGGGTAACCACCACTGGGAACGGGGAGGGGGGGGGGGGGGGAGACGCGTCCCCCCCACATTTTCGGATTTCAAAATTACACCTATGGGCATTGCATGGAAAGAATCGACTTTGAAAAACCTCCGTCCCCCCTACTTTCGGAAGGTGGTTGCGCCCATGCGCGCTGTGGTACCACCCCTATCACTTATCAGAACGCACCATACCAAAATACAAATTGATTTGATGGTCCTATCCAATGGTGAAAACACGATCTCAATCGGTGCAGTGGTTGCAAAGTTATTAGCTTCCGAAAAGCGTCTGTATGGCCGGTTCGGGGCCGGGTCAGGCCAGGTCGGGCCGGGCCGGGTCGGGCCGGTTCGGGCCGGTTCAGGCCGGGTCAAATGTAAATTTTTATAGTAAGTTGACGAGAAACCTCACGGGCGCTTCGCGCCCGCTCGGTAATTAAATAATTTAAGGTAAAAACGGAAAACATCAGCACACATTCATAACTTCAGCCATAGGCGTAGGAACAGGGGACATGGCCCCCTCACTTTTCGGCAACATTGTATGCTAAAACATTTTCTTTTGCTCGGTGAGAAAAAAAAAAATGTGGGAAAAGGTTGCCAAGACGAGCCCAAATCTGCAAATAAATATTATATGTGTGGGTGGGTTTCTCTCAAGAGATCAAAGTTTCACTGGCCCATCGGCCAGTGCCTATATGGGCCTGGCCTATGAAGGTGGGGTGCAAAATGTCCAGGGTGGGGGGGGGGGGAATGGGCAATTGCCCCCCCCCAACGAAAAATCGGGGGGGACAAAAGTATGTTTTTCCTCCCCTCCCCCAAAGTTGGAGTACAATCTACCATTTATATTACCATTGAGGGGGCACTCTGGCAGCCTGAGGGGGGCACTCTGGCCGCCTGAGGAGGCACTCTGACCGCCTGAGGAGGCACTTGACCGCCCAGGGGGCACTATGGCCGCCTGAGGGGGCACTCTGGCCGCATGAGGGGGCACTCTGACCGCCTGAGGAGGCACTGGCCGCCTGAGGGGGCACTCTGGCCGCATGACGGGGCACTCTGGCCGCATGAGGGGGCACTCTGACCGCCTGAGGAGGCACTCTGACCGCCTCAGGGGCACTCTGGCCGCCTGAGGGGGCACCTCTGGCCGCATGAGGGGCACTGGCCGCCTGAGGGGGGGGGGGCACTCTGGTCGCCTGAGGGGGCACTCTGGTCGCCTGAGGCCGCCCTGAGGGAGTCGGATCCGCTTCCATAGGCGGTGGAACAGGTGGGGGGGGGGGGGGGGGGCAGGAGCGGATCCAGGGGGGGGAGGCAAAGGGCAATGATCCCCCCAAAGGTCCTGAACTATGATTTGGCCCCCAAATGGTCAGACGAACAGTTGTAAAAATTGCCTTTGCAGCAGTCAAAATCCAGCTATCCAGTTAAAAATCTTAGAAAATTTCGCACCGCTTCGCGGCATGACACAACATTTGCAATTGCTTATACAAATTTGGAAAATGGGAAAATGAATTCCTTAAGTGTCTGACAGAGGCTCTCCTTGGCGGTACCTAATTGCTAGCCCCATGGCCCACCTCCCTCATAAAATAGTACTTTCAAGCGGGGTTACATGTTTAGCTAGTCTCCCGAGTTCCGAAAAAAGGCGACGCGAACGCAAAAACGCGGACATCGGCACCGGAAGCTGATCCAGCGGTGCCCAACTTGCTGGACCGAAGAGCCAAGTGGGACCAGGCCAGGACCATCCCAACAAGCATCTCGCCCCAGGCTCCTCCAGATCCACAGGGACCATTTGTGTGCGGAAAAGTCGTTCTGGCTCTTGCTGCTTTCAAACTATTTGCACTGTTACCAGTTGTGTTGTTCGGTACATATGTATACAGTTATTATTATCATATGTACTATTGAGCCAGACAGATTATTGATTCGACACTGATTGTATCGATTGGAATCGTTCAATCAAAATTCATTGAATCAAAACATAATTAATTCACCACCAGATCTTTTGATTCATGAATCGTGATTTAATCAAAGCTCGCATCAAATCAAGGCTGAATAAAAATATTTAACGATTCAAGTACACTGGTAAATTGTGCAAATACATGCAGTCCCAGTGGTTCATTTATACTGAAATACTATTGCCGTAACAATGTTTTATTTAATGATCATATATATGCAATGCCATGTTTCCATTTTTATTGATTTGACATACATTCACCTCATATATTTAAATGTTGAATCAAGCGTGAATCGATTAAAATATTTGTTTGATTCTTTGAATCGGAAGGAATCAATTCTCAAAATTGTATCCGTGAATTGAACGGTGACTGAATCATTCAGATTCCAAAATGAATAATGATTGAATTGT
>JAXIVJ010014433.1:0-34398 GCA_036785665.1 Chirona hameri | reverse complement strand
GGGGGAGGGGGGGGGGGGGCAATTGGGGCATTCCAGAACAGAACGACCAAAACAATCTCCAAACACACTACATCTCATATTTCGATAAAACTACGTTTGGGGTTATCTGGGCTGGCTGATTCACGCTGTTAACTTTTTCAGCCTCATCCGTCAAATGGTTTTCGAGTTACAGCCTCGGGCAACTTTGTAATGTCAAGCAAAACTCAATTTTCAGAGGACAATATCTCCCATCTAAACCTGTAAAACGCCTTAATCGGTGGTAACCGAGCGGTATCTGTTGCTTCCCTGGGACAAACTGCATACAAAATAAGTTGTATTACATTTGTCATGATCTTCTTTCTCGAATCCGCCAAAAGGGAGTACGTCCTGAGCGCTGCATGCTTCTTCGTATAAATTAATGCGTAGATAAATCAAGCCAATTTTTTTTTTATCAAGAATGATTTGTGTTCATTTCGACGTTTTGCATGTGCCACGCCGCGCTGTGGTACCACCCCTATCAGAACGCACCATACAAAAATCAAAATTTATATGATGGTCCTATCCAATGGCGAAAACCCAATCTCAATCGGAGCGGTGGTTGCAAAGTTATTAGCTTCCGAAAAGCGTCTGTACTACCGGTTCGGGCCGGGTCAAATGTAAATTTGTCTATGCTTGGATTAATAAAGCCATTTTTGATCAACAATAATTTTAGTTCATTTCGATGTTTGCGTGCACCAACTGCCACGCGCTGTGGTACCACCCCTATCAGAACGCACCATACCAAAAACAGAATTGATTTGATGAAACTATCCAATGGTGAAAACCCGATCTCAATCGGAGCAGTGGTTGCAAAGTTATTAGCTTCCGAAAAGCGTCTGTACGACCGTGTAGGGCCGGTTCGGGCCGGGCCAAATGTAAATGTGTCTAGTAAGTAGACGAGAAACCTCAAGGGCGCTTCGCGCCCGCTTGGTAATCACCAGAATCATCAGGAACAATCTCAGGTCAAATCAAGTGATTTTATAATGTGGTCTTTTAAAATTCGTTTTTCCATGCCAGAATGGACATTGATACGTAAACCTAACATAAATGTTTTTTAAAAAAATGCTAAAAAAAAATTGTTATAGTTTTTTTCCAAATAAAATATTTATATTTTTGTATTGGGAAAAATAATGGTCACCAGCACGTCTTTGGTAATAACTTTGCGCGTAATTGTGCTAGAGAGCTCAATTAAACGGCATTATGCTTAGGTATCTCGTCGACCTGCTTTAAATGATATACATCAGCCCTGTAGTCGTTCTGTGACCTCAAGGTCACGTGACCAGAGGTCACCCGGTGCAGTCCACGTCAGATCGACCAAACCATAACATCCTACTTCTCACATTTCGACTGAACAACTGTCGACTGCCGACTGTCAGGGGTTATCTGGGCCGTACATTCACGCTGTAAAATTTTCAGCCCCGTCCGTCGAACTATTTTCGAGTTATAACCTCAGGCATCTCTTTAATGTCTCACAAAGGTTTAATTTTCTTCGGGCGATATTTATCGGGATATATATCCTATAAATAATTCGAATGATATAAAACTATGTATCATCAGAATCGCCATGAACAACAAATTAATGTAATGTAATCTTGTGTGAGAACTCGAATGGAAAAGTGTCGAAATTTTAGCATGTGACCTCATGTCAGGCCACGTGATTTTGTTATGTTCTCAGTTAAAATTCGTGATTTTTCTTAGATACCGTCTGACCATTTTTAATTTTCTTGAAAAGTTGTGCATTGGGGGTTCAAGGGTGGGGAATTCATTGGTGGTGACCAAAAATTTCCCCCCAAAAAAATATTTTCCAAAATACGGCCTTCTGTATTTTCCCAAGTTCACTGTGCAGGCCTAATTTTGACGACCAATTCCGAGACAAAAGCAAAAACGATTTTGAAAACTTGTTTTGTTTGGATCAGGATTAGTCGAAGAACAATTGGGTAATCACGGATTTGCGATTTTTCACGTGACCTCGTGATCTACTTTTTGCGCCGTGACCTTGACCTGTTGGAAACTGAAATTACAATTTTCGTCTGATAACGATAACTTCATTGAAGTACTTTTGAATAAAAAAATAAAAACCGGGGTTTGACCTGTAAAACCTACTTTTGGGGATTTCCACAGTAAGACAACCATTTTTTTCAAATTTGCCGTCCGACAATTTTTAATTTTCTTGAAAAGTGATGGAATTCATGATGGCCGCGCTCATCCAGTTTGGCTGTGAAATTGACGCCCGCCCAAAGCCGAACGTCCGAATTCGCCGAGACTTGACCTTGAAAAGTCTATCTGTGTTATAAGGTATTGGACACGAATCTCCTACGGCCCCAAAGTCGAGCCATGGCCATTCTTGCTGTTTGATTCATGTTTTATTATGAAAGAGGCTATGGTTGTTGAAAATAAATTAACTGTATACGCATTTTAATCGTAAAGTGCACTGACGGAATGGTGATGTTGAGTTTACAATATTCAAAAGCAAATCATAGTCCGCAAAGAAGTGATTCTTAATAGTGATGAGGCGACTCAAATTTTACGACACAAGTCCTCAACCCTCACCGGTCACCAAGGCCATATATCACCCACTTTGGACAAGAACTTTTAGTTTTAAGTTTGAACTTTGAAGTGTGAATACTTACTGAACGCTTCAACTTGCTGTGATATTAATTGTATAGCATAGCTTTATAATGTATATGGCCTTTGTAATCGCCGCAAGCGAACGGCAGCAGTTTAAGGTTGTTTATGTTTCCATTTCCCTATCCTTGAACCGAGCCACCAATCTGGCGTTTGTTATTTTCTTGATTATTGTAAAGGTTCTTGGTTAGGTTCCCGGATGTTTAAATGAGCTGGAGCGTTTGTGACGCGCAGCGTGATCATTCTGTTTTTGTGTGCGTTAGGCCAGTCACTTGGTGGCCTATTTTTGAAAGCTTGTAGAAAGCCACAGAAGTGAAATTGTCGGTGAGTTTATATTATAGTTATACATGGAATATGATTCGCCTGATTGTTCTGTGTGCTTAATAGGACCTGAGATAAAGGTCACATGTATATTTAGGGACTTGTTAGACCCTGAAAATGACTGAAATGTGTTTGTAAAAGGTGTGTTAGGACCTCGTAGTCTGATAGCTAAGATTTGCTTCTTTTTTTGGGACAGAAACCTGCACTTTGGATTGAGCTGCTCTCTGGAGCTGTGCACAGATCTGCACTTGGTTAGAGCTGCACTGTGGAGCTGTGCACAGGATCTGCACTTGTGTTGGAGCTGTCATCTTTGGAGCTGCATGGATGTGAGGGCAGAAATATAGCAAGCCGGAAGAGTGCCGAGTTTTGCATAACAAAAAAATGGTTTTCTACACAGTTTCAACAGTATCAACTGCCGGATAGACTTGACAACTGCTTTTCAACAGTCAACTGCTCAGAGAGCTCCAACAACTCGGACAGTTTGAGTTTGAACAGTGTGTGTTGGTCAACTCAGACAGTTTGAACAGTGTGTGTTGGGAGTTTAAACTGACTGTTGCAGTCCAGCAGTTGTAATTGGACTGGCTTTTCACAGTTGAGGGCCTGAAGGGATGTGCAGTGCAAGTATATTTTGGGCTTGAGTTTGGACTTTGACTGTCAGCTTACAGTGATAGCCTGTTATTGCACATTGTATCTGCTGTGCTGACATAGCTTCTTGGGATCAGCCAGTGATACAACTTGTGTGTTTCAGTCTTTGGTGGTACCGAATATGCCTTTTTTTGGTGCTGTCTTGGTTAGATGCATCAGTTAAGGGCATTTTTTGGGTGCATATAGTTATTTGGCTATCTGCCTGGGTGTCGCAAGTAGGCAGATTTGTTTGACATTGTGTTGTCTATAGTTGCCTTAGGTAGGCATATTTGGTTTCATTTGTTTTTGGCTGTCTGTGTGTGCCACATGGTGATAGGATATATTTGGTTGGACCATTTGGCAGAATTGTTTGGTATTGTTTGGTATTGTTTGGTATTGTGCTATCATTAGGATACATTTAGGATAGGCAGGTTGCATTCAATTTAGGTTCATATTGTGTACTTTGCGCATCAGATTTGATTTAGATTTTGCTCGGTTTGGAGTGATTTTGCAGATTCAGAGTTTTTTGGCTGTTGTTACCAGGTTGGTTCCATTGGCTCCTTATAATTTCCCTGTCTGATTTTCCCCTTCCTATATTATCCTTCATTTTGCCATGAGCCTACCACTGTTAGCTGCTCTTCAAGAGTTTCGGATTGCTGAGTTGAAGGTTGAACTTGAGAGTCGCAACTTGGACACTAGGGGAGTCAAGGCAGTTCTTGTTGATCGCCTTCACTTTGCTATGGAGAAGGAAGGGTCAAACAGGTCAAGAAAGCCAGACCGGGTGAAGCAGCTGAGGAGGAAGGATACATCAACTGAAGTGAAGAAGAAGGAAGATGAGACCACGTCTCCAGAAGATGTTAGACCAGAAGATAGTGTTTCTCAGCAGGGATCCAAGGTGTCCCGCCGGTCAAACAGGTCAAGTGTGGCAAGTTCATTCCACAGCACTGCCAAGGAGGAGTTGATGCGCTCAGCTGCAAGAAAGGCTGGTCTTCTTGCCAAGATGGAGGCGCTCAAGGATCAAGCTGCTCAAGAGTGTAAACTTCAAAACCTGATCCAGGAGTTTGAGTTCAAGAAACAGCAAGGTGTGTTGATGGCACAGTTGGCAGAGGAAGACGCCCAACAGAAAGTTTACACTCAGTGTGGTGGAAGCATAGTTGGAGCAGTGAAGAATGCTTTGGCCACCACAGCGCAACTTCATCCTCAGACGTCGCAGACATTGAATGCACAGGCTCTTGCATTTCAACCTCAGAGAAGTTCCAATGAAACAAACCAAGAAGTGAAGAATCAACAAGAGCATGAGCACAAGGAAGAGAGAGGTGCTTGTGGACAGCAAGAGCACAACAGGGATCAAGCTCAACTCCTGGAAGTCCTACTTCAAACGACAGAGAGGGCCCAGTTGCCACCTACAGAGGTCATGAAGTTTCGGGGTGATCCTGCCCAGTACTTCTCCTTCGTTCACTCATTCGAGAGTCGTATTGGAAGCAAGCATATCAGCGATCAAGACAAGCTGTTTTACCTGCAACAGTTCACCGAAGATCAACCAAAGGAGATCGTGCGAGGCTGCCTACTCATGTCGCCAGAAAGAGGTTACCAAGAGGCAATGCGCTTGCTGCACAAGAGGTACGGGAATGAAGAGAACATCAATGCTGCGCACATTGAAAAGTTATTGTCATGGCCGAACATAAAGCCAGATAATATTGGAAGTCTGCAAAACTTCGCAGTCGCACTGATGGTCTGTGACAGCGTGATGGCCAACATGCCTGTTGGGCTAAGAGAGACCGACCACCCACGAACCCTTCGAAAGATCGTGGAGAAGTTACCCTTCCATCTGCACGACCGTTGGAGGAGGATGGCAGACTCGGCCATGGAGAAGGAGCAGCGCCGCGTCACCTTCTCAGACTTAGTAGAGTTTGTTGACAGAGAGGCGAGGGTGGCGACCAACCCCTTATATGGGCGCCAGATGATGAACACCTCTAGGGTGAACTCCAACGTCAAGGAAAGCCAACGACCAAGAACTAAGTATGGACTTGCCACATCCGTGCAAGTTCAGGCTGCATGTGCCTACTGCAAGAGGACCCACAGCTTGGAAGATTGCGATGAACTCAGACAGAAGGAATCAGCTGTTCGGAAAAGCTTCATTCAAGAAAAGGGACTGTGCTTCGGCTGTCTGAAGACCGGACACATGGCGAGAGGCTGTCAACAAAGAAGTACGTGCAAAATCTGTGGCAAAAGGCACGTGACATTGTTGCACCAAGCGGGAAGCGAGAGAGCTCACTCCCAGCAGAGGCAGTCTCCTGTCCAACCTCAAGCAGATGATCACGTCACAGGGAGGCATCAGGCTGGCAAAGAACCACAGCAAGTGAAGACAGGCTGTGTTCGCCAAGGGAACACTGGTATGGCAATCGTGCCTGTAGTGATCAAGATAGGGGACAAGTCTGTGACCACGCATGCCCTGCTAGACAGTGGGAGCACAGCATGCTTCTGTCAGGAATCCCTTCTACAGAAGCTGGGACTCGAGGACAAGAACAGAACACAGCTGTCTCTGACAACAGTTTGTAAGGACCAGCTCAAGATCGACAGTCAGATCATCACTGGGCTGGAAGTAACTGACCTGGATGGACATCATGTTCTGCAGCTGCCGGCAGTCTACAGTCTAGAGAAAGTGCCGGTGGATGTCGGTGACATACCAAGACAAGAGGACGTCAGCCGCTGGTCCTACCTGAGTGATGTGTACCTGCCTCGCGTGGATGCACCAGTAGAACTGATGATTGGCAACAACGTCCCACTCGCGATGGAGCCTTGGGAAGTCATCCACAGCCAAGAAGGAGGACCATTTGCAACAAGGACTAGGCTTGGATGGGTCATCAACGGTCCTGTTCGACACGACGCAAGAAGTCCTGTGAAGGCAAATCGGGTCCATGTGGAAGACACAGGTATCACTGACATGATCAAAACGCTGTACAATGCAGAGTTCAGCGAGAAGCTCTCAGACAGCTCTAAAGGATTGTCTATGGAGGACAAGATGTGGCAGGAGAAGGTTGAAGCGAGCATCAAGTTCACAGATGGGCACTACCAGATAGGTCTTCCCTTACGAAGGAACGACACTCGGATGCCAAATAACAGAAACATGGCACTACGAAGGCTATCCAACCTGCGGAAGAAGATGGAGAGAGACACAAAGTTAAAGGATGACTATACAGCTTTCATGAGGAACGTTTTGGAAGAAGGCTATGCTGAAAAGGTTCCCAAAGAGAGTTTGAACAGGACAGATGGCCGTGTGTGGTACATACCGCATCATGGGGTGTACCACCCTCACAAACCAGACAAGATCAGGGTAGTCTTCAACTGTGCGGCGAAGTACAACGAGGTTTCGCTGAATGATGAACTGTTGCAGGGTCCTGACCTAACGAGCTCGTTAGTCGGCGTTCTGCTACGCTTCCGCACCGAACCAGTGGCTTTCATGGCGGACGTGCGTTCAATGTTCTACCAAGTCAAAGTACCAGAGTCAGACAGAGATCTACTAAGATTTCTATGGTGGCCCGTGGGTGACGTCAGTGAGGATCCTAGGGAATTTCGGATGAATGTTCACATCTTCGGAGCAGCGTCGTCTCCCAGCTGTTCAAACTTTGCCCTGAGACGGACAGCAGAGGACTGCCTGGGTGACTTCAGTCAAGAGGCTCTGAACACAGTCCGGAAAAACTTCTACGTTGATGACTGCCTGTGCTCCGTGTCGTCAGTGGAGGAAGCGCGATCACTCGCGACAGAGGTGGGAACTTTGTGCGCCAGAGGAGGCTTTCATCTGACCAAGTATGTGAGCAACAAGGAAGGTGTCCTTGACAAGATACCGCAAGAAGATCGAGATGACCAGTCAGCAGAGAAAGGACTGGACTTGGCGAAAGGAGAAAAGGTGAAGAAAGATCTAGGAGTCAAATGGAACATGGAGGAAGATACGTTCGGCTTCTGTGTCAACACAAGAGAAATGAAGACTGTGACAAGACGGCAGATCCTGTCGGTCATCAGTTCGGTATACGATCCGTTGGGTATCGCCGGACCGTTCATCCTGTCTGGCAAGCTGGTCCTGCAGGAACTGATTACTATGAAGATAGGGTGGGATGAAGCAATCCCGGCGAGCCAGGAGCTGAACTGGACAAGATGGTTGAAAGAGCTGCCGAAATTGGAAGCACTTGAAGTGGGAAGGTCGCTGAAGCCTGAAGGATTTGGGCCAATCGTGTCATGTCAGCTGCATCACTTCAGCGATGCGAGCATGGTTGGATATGGCGCGGTTTCCTACCTCAGACTAGCAAATGACAGAGGTCAGGTGCACTGCACTATCGTCATGGCAAAGTCGAGAGTTGCACCACTGAAGAAGATGACGGTACCACGTTTGGAGTTAGCAGCAGCTACGGTTGCAGTACGATTGAATGCCGTCATCACGAAGGAACTCGAGATTCCCATCGATCAGACAACATTTTGGACAGACAGCACCACAGTGCTGAGGTATCTCAACAACGACGTGGCGAGGTACCAGACTTACGTTGCCAACCGTGTGGCGGTCATCAAGGACGAGTCATCTCCATCACAGTGGAGATTCGTGAGATCGGAAGAGAATCCAGCCGACGATGCATCAAGAGGAGTGAAGGCGGACACACTTCTGGACAAGACCCGGTGGCTCAATGGTCCGGATTTCCTAAGGAAAGAAGAGTCCGAGTGGCCACGTCTGCCTGATGGTTTTGGAGATGTAGAAGAGCAAGATGCTGATGTGATTCAGCCCAAAGTATGCTGTTCTACGAGCGCACAAGCACCGAGTGCCACAGATAGACTTCTGCACCACTATTCAGATTGGTACAGACTGAAGAAGGCTGTAGCCTGGATGCTGAGGTTTAAGAAGTACCTGCAGGCAAAGAGATTGAACTCGGGAAGGAAAAGCGAAGCACCAGTAACACGATCCCGGACTCGTTCAGTTGAAAAGTCAGCCTCTCTGCTGTCGGTGACAGAACTCGAGGACGCAGAGAAGGCCATCCTTCAGCATGTTCAGAGAATGGTCTTTGCGTCGGAGCTGCGATCATTGAGGTCTCAGGATTCTGCAGAGATCGACAGAGACCAGAAAAAACGATTGGGGAAGAAGAGTCAACTGCGCCAGCTGGATCCCGTGTTTGTGGACGGGCTTCTGAGAGTAGGAGGTCGTCTGGCTTTGGCCCCGATCTCTGACAGTGCGAAACATCCAATCATACTGCTAGCACGTCACCACATTTCGGACATGATCATCCGACATGTGCATAGTCAAGTGGGTCATCAAGGACGAGAGCATACGTTATCGACGCTGAGGGAATCGTACTGGTTGATACGTGGCAGTTCTGGTGTACGAAGTGTGTTGAGGGGATGCACTAGCTGCAGAAGACGTCAAGCGAGGCCAGTGGAGCAGAAGATGGCCGACTTGCCCACGGACAGGGTAACTCCTGACCAGCCAGTGTTCAGTGGTGTGGGCCTTGACCTGTTTGGGCCTTTCTACACCAAGAGAGGTAGAGCTCAGGTGAAGCGTTATGGAGTAGTCTTCACTTGCTTGGCTACGCGTGCCCTTCACATAGAAGTAGTGGACAGTCAGTCTACAGATTCGTTTATTAACGCACTAAGGCGATTCACAGCCAGAAGAGGTGCAGTAAAGCTCATTAGATGTGACAATGGAACAAACTTTGTTGGGGCCGAAAGAAAACTTAGAAGGGAGCTTGCAAACCTGAATCGGAAACAGATACATGAGTCGATGCTGAAGCGCAACATAGAGTGGCGGTTCAATCCACCGTGTGCCACCCCGCACTTCGGCGGGGTGTGGGAGCGGCAGATCCGCAGTATTCGGAAAGTTCTGAACGCCTTGCTCACTCAACATGTGTTAGACGACGAAGGATTGCGTACGCTGTTATGCGAGGTGGAGAGTGTGCTCAACAGTCGCCCTTTGACCACTGTCTCGGCGGACTATAGAGACTGCGAGCCCCTGACGCCCAACCACCTTCTCCTGTTCAAAGGTGGTCATGTATCACCTGGTGTGTTTACTGAGGATGACATGACCAAGAGATGGCGTAAGATCCAATACTTAGCCGACAGCTTTTGGAGCAGGTGGCGAAAAGAGTACCTGCCGCTTCTTCAAAGGAAGCAGAAGTGGAACAACATTCGGCAGAACTTGAGTCCTGGAGACGTTGTACTGATGGTGGATGAAGCGTTGCCTAGAGGGCAGTGGCCACTTGCAAAGGTAGAAGAGGTCACCAAGGACCAGAAGGGACTGGTGAGACAGGTGACAGTTCGCAGAGGCACATCACTGCTGCGTCGCCCTGTGTCGAAGTTGGTGAGAATTGTGGCGGGAGATGAGTGAAGTTTGTTGGATTACGTGAAGCTCACATGTGTTGAATCGAGGAGGATTCAAGGGGGAGGATGTAATCGCCGCAAGCGAACGGCAGCAGTTTAAGGTTGTTTATGTTTCCATTTCCCTATCCTTGAACCGAGCCACCAATCTGGCGTTTGTTATTTTCTTGATTATTGTAAAGGTTCTTGGTTAGGTTCCCGGATGTTTAAATGAGCTGGAGCGTTTGTGACGCGCAGCGTGATCATTCTGTTCTTGTGTGAGTTAGGCCAGTCACTTGGTGGCCTATTTTTGAAAGCTTGTAGAAAGCCACAGAAGTGAAATTGTCGGTGAGTTTATATTATAGTTATACATGGAATATGATTCGCCTGATTGTTCTGTGTGCTTACTAGGACCTGAGATAAAGGTCACATGTATATTTAGGGACTTGTTAGACCCTGAAAATGACTGAAATGTGTTTGTAAAAGGTGTGTTAGGACCTCGTAGTCTGATAGCTAAGATTTGCTTCTTTTTTTGGGACAGAAACCTGCACTTTAGATTGAGCTGCTCTCTGGAGCTGTGCACAGATCTGCACTTGGTTAGAGCTGCACTGTGGAGCTGTGCACAGGATCTGCACTTGTGTTGGAGCTGTCATCTTTGGAGCTGCATGGATGTGAGGGCAGAAATATAGCAAGCCGGAAGAGTGCTGAGTTTTGCATAACAAAAAATGGTTTTCTACAACCTTGGTATAGCAAATAGCATGGTGTACGGCTCGCACTAAAAGCTAGAGTTTTCGCAGCAGTTGGCCGACAGGGACTGCTAGTGACCCAGGGTGTTATGACGTCGCAAGCAAATGGTACCATTTAATGTTAAATATGTGTTTATTTATTTATAAACAAATAAATACGTTTTTTTAAATTTACAATCAAATATACATTTAGCGTTAGTTGCTAAATATTTGTTTGGGACGTCATAACACCCTGGCTCCCTAGCAGTCCCTGGCGGCCAACTGCTGCGAAAACTCCAGCTTTTAGTGCGAGCCCATGGTATAGGAACAGCGCATGGAAGGACGCGCCATACATGTATTCAGCTTGGTAACATTCATTGCTACCATATCGGGAGTTTTCTTTGATATGATCGCAGTAAGTGCGTGTTTGCGATCATCAACCAAGCAAAGGAGGAAATTAACACCAGCTAGTACTTCTTCTACAACTTCGACACAGGAGACATAGGCCCTTGGTCGGACGGCAAATTTGAAAAAATGGTTGTCTTACTGTGGAAGTCCCCAAAAGTAGGTTTTACAGGTCAAACCCCGCTTTTTATTTTTTTATTCAAAAGTACTTCAATGAAGTTATCGTTATCAGACGAAAATTGTAATTTAAAAGACAGCTGAAGCGCCGACTCCTGCCAGCAAATGTCTGATTTTATTTCGATTTCGGTGTGGACGTATGTGTATATATGTGCGCATGTTTTACTATGTCATGTCTTATCCCATGTGTATCCATTTTTGACTCAGAACTGTAAAACCACATTCGTGTGGATTGTTCGTTATTATACAATACAATACAATACAATACCAAATACGTACCTACACACATGGGTGGAGAATGTAGTATGGCAGGTGTGGCCAATGCCACACTAACTTTTAAGTTAGTGTGGCAGAGCCACACCAACATTTCATTTTGTGAAATGCAAATTTATTGGAGCATCTTGTCAGGCTATGAAAAAATAGAAAAAAATAGCAATAGAATACCCTTTGGTCACACCAACTTTGGAAACGATTCTCCCCTCATGCCTACACAACATGCCTTGTGAGTTGTGAAGTACCTACTTTAATTTAGTGTTGGCAACTTACCATTACCAAATAATATTCATGTTTCAGAAGTGACGCAGTTGAGACATTATTGTCGCCATTTTCCACACTTCATATGTCAATTTCAGGCTCGCACTAAAAGCTAGAGTTTTCGCAGCAGTTGGCCGCCAGGAAGCAGTGAGCCGCCAGGAAGCAGAGTGTTATGAGGTCGCAAGCAAATGGTACCAGTTAAATATTTAACGCTAAATATTTATTTATTTATTAATTAATTAATTAATTAATTAATTAATTTATTTATTTATTTATTTATTTATTTATATATTTATTTATTTATTTATTTATTTATTTATTTATTTATTTATAAACAAATACATATTTAGCGTTAGTTGCTAAATATTTGCTTGCGACGTCATAACACCCTGGCTCACTAACGGTCTCTGGCGGCCAACTGCTGCGAAAACTCCAGCTTTTAGTGCGAACCATATTTCACAGTTCAGTGATACGACGGTACATACTCCATGCGTTTTTGGGGCTTACTTGTATGCAGGTAATCTATTAGTATATGAATCTTGGGTAAACCTACCAGCTGCTGGATTTAGGCAGGGTAAGTGACTTCATCCCAACCAGGAATTGCGTGTGGATAGCATGGGGACACACTGGCCGAATGAGGCCCTCATGCGGCCAGAGTGGCCCACGTGCTATCCACACGCCGTTTCAATTTGGAGGCAGCTGCTAATCCTCAGTAAAACAATTCCACTCACCTTTTTCAGTTTTCAGTCCAATGTTAGAAGTTTTTATGTTATGCAAATGTGCAGTACCTATTTTTTTTAGTACATGGGTATTGGGTTGCAACCAAGTTTCAGAATAAGCTATTTTCTTGGTTATCTATGCGTACCACCAGGTTGTCAGGTCAAATAAGGTCAGGTCAGGTAGGCATCCCTACCAGGAATTGTGTGTGGATAGCATAACATTGTGTGTGGGCATGGGCCCACTGTGGCCGCATGAGGCCCTGGTGCGGCCGTAGTGGCCCCACATGCTATCCACACGCAATTCCTGGTAGGGATACTGAATCTGGTTCCCAGCCATAGACGTACACAAGGGGGAGCGGAGCAAACGAGGCAATCTCCCCCCCCCCCCTCCCTCTGAAGGTATGTACGTGCCCCCTTTGGTCGAAAAATTAATGTTTTTTGCTTTTTTTAGAGAAAAATGGTGAAAATATGCCCTTTTAAAAATATAGTGGCCCAAATTCGTTGAGTTTTTTTTTCGTGGTGGTACTTTATGCCCCCCAGAGCAAAAATTGCCCCCTCCTGGAGTGAATCCTGGGTACGCTACTGTTCCCAGCTCACATTTCTGGAACCTTGGCATTGGCAATTGACATGTCTTTCTCTTATTTTATGCTAAGAATGTGTTGGTTGTGTGATAGTTGCTGCACATCAGAATGTTTCAATTCAGGTTTTCTTCTTCTTCTTCTTCTTCTTATTTTTTTTTGTGGGGGGGGGGGTCGCGACAAAATTATATAGTCTCCCGTAAACCGTTCCAAACCGTTAATTTCCCAAAAATGTGCCCCATTCCCAGACATTCCCGTCCCATTCCCATACGGGATTCCGGCTCCATGAATGACTCTAATCGGCAGAACGGGGAAAAGGGCAGGGTTGATTTTGTGAAGCCGGGGAACGGGGTGGGTGGATTTCGGCTGGCCCGAGTGCAAAATTGTCTGTTTGCCATCCACTTCTTTAACTGATGTGTTGTGCTTCTTCGCGAGCATTCCTCAGTTTTGCTCTATCCCATTCGTGAATGGGAAAAAAAAACATGAATGCCTCTTTATTGCCATAATTTTGATTTTGGTGTGTCTTTTAATTTAAAATTTGTGTCTTATTTGCTTGCAAATCCTGGTCAATTCCACGAATTCCACGATTCAAAAATATTCGAGAATATCATCAAGTGGAAAGAACAGCTAATTTCAGTTATCGGCTATTTTTATCATGATTTCCCCCCCCCCCCCCCCCGCTCAACAACACCTTTCACTGACGGCGCCCTCATGTGGGGGTTTGGCACCCTCTTAAGGGCTTGCCCCCCCTTGACAGATTTATAAATACTGCGTCATGACAGTGTCATTCCGCCTTGCGCCATGTTTGCGTGCGATTGTCTGTGTCGTTTACATCAAAAGGGGTGGCGAAATAGCTGTTTGATTTAGTATGATCCAATCTTTTGACGTACGAGCGTCTACGACGTACCACTGCGGCTACGAAACAAACTGGTTTTGAATTTGATATGCTATGAAAGCTCACATAAACCTCCAGATAACAAGTTCACACCAACTAATTGTAAAATTCCTACGTCATTCCATGCTTGTCAGAAGGGTTAAATGGAAAAAAACGGAATAGCTTAAGATGTACAGTTACGCGGAGTATAATGTTGACACTAGCTTGTCATTGCCCAATTTGCTGTTGATATTATTATAATGCAGTGTCTTGTGATTCATCCCCAACAAATTTCGTTTATTAAAGCGGTTATTTTGATTCGGTGCAGTGCAGATGTTTGATTACTGCAGTTATTGATTTTGTTGAAAAGACATGTCTTAAACCAAAATATTATTGAGTTTCCGGAGAGCCAAATATCACTACACCCGCCGCCAATATTTGTGTCTCAAACTGGCCTGGCAGCTGCTTCCAGGGGCGCAGCCAGGGGGATGCTAGGAGGGGGGTGACTAAAGCCAATGGCGTATCCAGCCTCTCTCCGTGGTGGGGTGGGGGCATATTTTTGTGGCAAAAAAGTATCCCATTTTTACGCGGATTTGGGCCGGTCACCGTTTTTGGTATTCGAGCTTAAAAAAATCACTTCAAATTCAAATTCATGATTTGTTTTTTTCTCCGAAAAAAGTTTTATATTTTTTTGGGATCAAAAACACAAAATTTCGCAAATCCGAAATACATATTTTTAAGAGAATGTCATTTCCTTTCTTTTGACGTTTTGTATTTGCAATTTGCTTCAAGACTCTATTTTCTAAGATTGTTACAACATTTGTCGTTTTCCCCCCAAAAATGGCATGACATGGCGTCATTAAAACGTCATTATCTCCCAAAATACTTATCAATGTCATTGGAATTTGGTGAGAAGATGTAGAATTGATGAAGCAAGTTTGAGTGAGTACTGAAAGTTTGACGTTTATATATATCACAGTTTTCAAGTTATTAAGAAAATCTGGGAGGGGGGCGCAGTCCCCCCCCCCCCCCAGCGGGGCGCGGGTTAAGTGTCATCGGGGCTGCTTGAATTGCATCAGGTGCGCTGTTGTGTCATCATTGACAGAAAGGGATACATACAAACTTCAAATTCAATCACTCGAGAGAAAAACTTCCGTTTTCATGAAGTTTTCTCCCAAGATCATTGTTTTTCACGTACAGTGCAGGGAACGCGCCGGGGGCATACTTGTATTGAATGCCCCTCCCAGATTTATGTGGGGGGGGGGCATTTGCCTCTGATGCCCCCCCCCCTGGATCCGCCAGTGCCAGCAATTTCCGTCGAGGAGAGCCTCTGCCAGACACTTAACCCACGCCGTGCCGGGGGGGGGGGGGGTAGACACCCCCCTCAGGTTTTTTTTGGAGGATAGCGGAAAAACGACGGCGCTGCGCGACGCCAATTTTGGCACAGCTGTTCGGGCATCAATTGCCCACATTATGCAAAATAATACCTCTGGTCATCTCAGGTCAGGTCACCAGAGCAGGTCACGTGACACCACCTAAAACAAAACTTGTGGTCGTACCGCAGTCACAGTTTTTGAATAATCGGTTTTACACTTACAAAATTGCATAAAGTATATAGGTATATATATATCTACAATTCGTTTATCTAGGATTTTTTATATCAGCGACCTAAGGTCGGGTCAATTTCGTGACCTCCCCATTATAAGTCAATGGGGAAATATTAAAATGCTTCCTATTCCAAGGACACTGGCGGATCCAGGGGGCGGCAGGGGCAACCCTCCCCCCATCCCAAGCTCGACGGGGGTGGCAATATAAATTATCCCCCCCCAAAACAAAAATAATATGAAACTGTCAATGACAAATGGGTACTGACTGCGACAAAAAAAAAATTGCGAAAACAAAATCATTTTCTTCCTTGTTCGTGTTCCCTCTTCGTTCGAAATGTCGAATACAAAATCCAGACCCATCATACTTAAGTAGCCATAAGCCAGCCAAAACAAAAGATATTGCTTTGAAATTCGGTTTGGGTATTGTCTAAACTTCGTTCTCCAATATATATTCCGGTTTTTCAATATGTTTGGAAATTTTGATTTTGCGGATTTTTTTCTCCAATTTTTTCTTTCTCCATAAAATCATATAAAATATCAAATCATATGAAAAATCCGGAATATATATTGGAGAACCAAGTATGGACATTGCCCAAACCAAATGTCAAAGCAATATCTTGAGTGTTGACTGACTTATGGCTCCCTAAGCAGTGGCGTACGCATAAATTCACAAAGGACCAAGTTATTGCCTTGAGGGGTGCCACCCGATCGACAGAGGCGCCACCAATATTGACGAAATTTTGCAGTGGGCGCCTCGCCTCGCCTTCCGCACCGTGCGGAAGGAGAATTACTGGCCGGAGGGGCGCCGTCACTCGCCGAAGAGGGGCAGTCACTAGCCGGAGGGGCGCCGTCACTCGTCGGAGGGGCGTCGTCCCTAGCCGGAGAGGCGCCGTCACACGCCGCAGAGGCGTGGTCACTGCCCGGAGGGTCGCCGTCACTGGTCGGAGGGGCGCCTTCACTGACCAGAGGGGGCGCCGTCACTGGCCTGAGGGGCGCTGTCACGGGCCGGAGAGGCGCCGTCTATGGCAGAGGACGCCTTCACTGGCCGGGGGCGCCGTCACTGGCCGCAAAAGTGCCGTCACTGGCCGGGGGAGCGTCCTCACTGGCCGGAGTGGCGCCTTCACTGGCCAGAGGGACGTCGTGACTGATCGGAGTTGGGCCAGCTTTGTATGGGCGCCTCGGGTCCAAAGGACCAGGTCATGACCTGCATGATCTGATAGTTGATACTCGGTACGCCGCTGTTCCAAATATGCGTGGCGCGTCTGGCGCTATTTTCGATCTGGAGCGATTCCTACAACCAACGTAAGTTAAAAAAAACATCGCGTTTTGGCGCCAAAGTTTATAGCGCTGAATAGCGTGCGTGGAACGCATTTATACAGTATTTGAGGAATTGTGACTGGGACATGGGTATCGTTGTTTTCCTTTTCCCTGTAAACATGTAGCCAAATAAAATTCCCACTTTGTGAATGTGTAGGTAAAGTTAATATTTTTCATTGTCAAGGTCATTTTAAATTACTATAGCTTGGGATGGCTACTTTGGCCTCAGGTCATATTCAGACTCAAGTAATTGCAGGCAGCAATTTTAAATCTGACACCCATTTTGCACCATGCTTAGGTAGGTACCTATCCCGGTGCATTTTATGGGTGCTATGAGTAGAGGTCTCACATTTTTTTAGCATTTCCAACTAGTCAAGTTCAGACTCAGCATGAACTTAGCTACAAAAATGTTTGAAAGCGACAGAAGAGGTAAAATTGGGTTTGTCTGTTGTTTTGTTTTACCACTGGCGGATCCAGGGGGCATTAGGGGCAAATACCGCCCACAGGAACATGGCGGGCATTCAATACAAGGATGTCCCCCGCCCTGCATGTTCCTGCATTGGCTGTAAGAAGTGATAATTAGTAAGAAGAAAACATCCCCTCTAGTCAATGACTTTCGCTTTGAGGACCCGACAACCCCCCCCCCCCCCCTCCCGCTCAACGACTTTTTGCGCTGACAACCCGACTCCACCCCCCCCCCCCCTCCGGTCAATAACTTTTCGCTGATGAAATGGAGCGAAATTTTAGCCCCCCCCCCCCCGTCCCCATTCTCGAACCCTAGATCCGCCAGTATCCAAGGATACGAAAAAAATATTTACGAAGGATACGAAAGCGAGCATCTCAGGTCCAGAAAATGGGGGGAGGGGCATCAGGCCAATGCTAAGGGGCCCATTTTGGTTAGCCCCCCCCCCCCCCCGTCGAAAATCCTGGCAAAAGGCAAAATTCTGGCAAAAGGCAAAATCCTGGCAAATCCTGGCAAAATCCCCTGCGAATATGAATGAATGGAAGCATTTGGTTACCTGGCCGGAAGACGTACAGCCTGAATAGTGAATACGTAACGGCTGAGTACACCTCGCAGCGACACATGTCGAAATGTTTGCCGTATTTGACAGCAAAGCTGGCCAATTTCCGTCTTACCGGGCGTCCCAGAATAAACAGGCGGATTTATAAATGGTTTATTTCATACTCTAATGGCTCAAACAACGCAACTCAACCATCGTTTTGAAGCATATTCCATGCCATTTTAGGTGACAATAGACACCCCTCCATTTATGCTTTACTGACGGCTTCAGATAACGTGTTCTATGTGGTCGCCCTCGCGTTCCCAACACAGAGAAACGCGCCGCCGTGCTGCCTCCATAGCGGCACGGCAGGTCTCTGGTCTCACACTCCGCACTGTGGTCTCCACGGCCTTCTTCAGTTATTCGATGGAACCAGGGTCCGTTTTGTATACTTTGGACTTGAGATGGCCCCAGAAGAAGAAATCCATAGGTATCAAGTCTGCCGAGTTTGCGGGCCAGCTGTGGCCCGGTGGGCCAGCTGTGGGTTTGCGGGCAGGCAAACCAGCTACTGAAACGTGTCGGTGACTACTTATATTTCGGAGTCAACATTTTATGAACTGAACTTTTGATGAAATTTTGATGATTTGGAAGTTGTAGGGGAACAATTTTACATCTGTCCTTGCAATGATTTGCGCTGTACTCTTCCCACAGCCAAGTTATTCGCCAAGATTGCGCAAAGAATTGCACGGGCTCCGGCCTCCGAAGGAGGGCTTCCCTTCCCTTTTTCGCGTTAATGGGGGTCCATTTTGTTCGTTTTCTTCCGCTTCTTAGCTTGTTCAGGTTGTTGGTGCTGCCTGTTACCATAAACTTTCGCTCTATGCTTAAAATAATGCTCCTCGATAGTGCTTTCTTGCTTTCGAAATGCCTGCGAAACTTTCTCTGCGTTCCGAGGATAAAATTGGTCTCAAACTGCAATTTGACTATTTTTGCATTGGCGTCTGTCTGGTGCGGGTGCATGGCTGCATGCTAATAAAATCCGTGTGAAACAAAATAACATTAATTTGTTTATAAGTGGGTGCATGTGATTTTTCACGAAGTTGTATTTTGACTTAACTAGAAGAAAAGAAAATGCGCCTGTTCTTTCTGGGACTCCCGGCAAATTAGCAGGCCCAGTTTCGCAGTAGTTTTCTGTTATTTCTATCCGAGCCATCACATGCAGATTCGTGAGTTAATAATGTGTATTGCAACTGAAAGAGGAACACCCACCCGATAATAGGCCTGTGGTTTTGCATTATAACACGGGATATAGATTGTAAAAGTTCGCAGACTCGAGCCAGTGCAAATGAGAAGAACTCATCATGTATGCTCCCACAAACACGCACACACGCACACACGCACACACGCGCACACACGCACACTCCGCACGCACGCACGCACGCACGCACATACACACACACACACACATACACACACACACATATATACACACACACACATGTATACACACATATACACACATATATACACATATATACACATATATACACATATATACACATATATACACATATATACACATATATACACATATATAAGAATACATATAATAACACATATATACACATATATGGCAAATATATACACATATATACACATATATATTATATATATATACTAATATATATATATATAATATATATATATATATAAATATATATGATATATATACCATATATACACATATGTACACATATGTACACATATATACACAATATACACATCATATACACTAATATATACTACATATATACACATATATACACATATATACATATATACATATATACACATATATACACATATATACACATATATACATATACACATATATACATATATACACATATATACACATATATACACATATATACATATATACACATATATACCTTACGGGAGATGAGCCTCTTTCAGCAACCCGGACTCGTTCTTACTCAGTTCGGTCCCGGAATCGACCACTCCCCAATCTCCGGGCAGCACATCCGGGCACATCCCGGTCCGGTCGGATCGAGCCACTGCACCGGTCCGCCCCCCCCCCCCCCCCCCCTCCCTCCTCCCGAGGAGCATCCGGCTGCGAGCCGGGCGGGTTGTCCGCCGAGCGGGCCGCCGCCGCGGCTGACCTTGGACAAAGTCGTGCTCTCGAGTCCCCTGACGGAAGATGCTCGTCTTGATAGCCCCCCGCGTGCCCGTCTCGTGGTCCGGGGGCGCCAGGGAGACTGAAGACAGGTGACCGCTGAGCTTAACACGCGCAGTGGAGGGTGGGGATACTTTTGTGCCCCCCCCCCCCACACGTTTTTCGTGAATATTTAGAAAACGAAGCGGAGCAGAGCGGTGTTTGTTACGTGACATTAACGCCAACTCAATAGCGGATCGTTTGACGTAAACAAATCAAAATCGGTCGATCTATTTTTGAGTTATATGGATTTTTAGACCAAGATGGCGGCCAGAATCGCGGTCGGCAAATCGATATCTTCGGAACCAACAGCCGGATCGGGATGATTCAAACGCCATTCGTTAGACAATGTCAATTTTCATCCCCGAAAACAACTTTGGACACATTGTTGGTGACCTGTGACGTCACAGAGGTAAAATTCCAAAAGTGTGACATTTGGTCAGATTTGACCTTCGTGACCTCGTTTGACCTTGAAGATATTGACCGAAGGTCAAGAAAATAAAAATAAAATGTATATCATCATAGAACCTACATACCCTGTCATTGTCATCATTCTAGCTCTCATACTTTCGGAGATCTTGGGGGGGGGGGCACTAAAGCTCCTCCCCTCTCCACTGCGTGTTAGTGGCATACCCCTCTACACTTCGCGTGTTAACTCGGCGGACACGAGACCCAAAGAAGCTGGACTGCCACAGATGCAGAGGATTCTGGTTAGAATCCGTAGAGAGGTCACGGGTCAGCACGGGAATCACGGGAGGGCAACGGCGATCCGAAATTCAGGGCAGGAAGAAGAATCGAACAATTTCGACCTGTGAAAGGGAATGTTTCACCTTCCTGAAAGTTGTAAAATATACGCTGGTTGAAGTCGAAAATATGAAGTAAGTGCTGCTGAAAACGATGGTGATATTTTTCTCTCGAACAGTCGCTTAACTTTCTACAAATCAAGTTTTTTATTCGGGATGACGTCATTATTGAGCTATAGAGAGCAATAGAGAAAACCTTTAGCTGCCAACATATGGTACAATCGTTTCCAGACAATTCTGGCGAGTTAAATACAAACATTGTGGAACTGTGTCTTCTCCCGCACAGAACACAATGACGAGTGCGAGGCATTACGATAGCTCAATATTTATCTTAAAAAAACAATCAATCCATAAATGAGACTTCAAACAACGTGAAAACTTCAACTTGGACCGCAACCTATCGCGTTGGCCGTTGTTTACATCGTACTCGCCAGGGTTCGAGAAATACAGGTCGTCTGACTTCCAGGACCAACAATCTTGAAGTGGCTGTCAGCCATTATCAGCGACGGGACTAGCCTAGACCCTATTTTGCAAATTATAAATTAAATTGCTTAAAAACGGCTAAGTTTTTGGGAAAATGACCTTAGTATTTTCGACATTTCAATAACGGCCAAAGATAATGGCTACCTCAGTTAAAAACCAATACAAAGGTGAAACATTCCCTTTAACATTACGTCGAACACGGCGACAAGACCGTTTGTCCCCGAGTGCCCGATCATCTAGTCACCCTTAACCTTGAATAGCCCCCATCACAATATGCACATCGACCTTGTCACTCGACGAAGGATGCTCTTGACGACGTCGCCGAACGGTTCGCAAGCCTGCATTGACGAAGGACATGTGAAGGACGAAGGAACTGCATTGACGAAGGACATGTGAAGGACGAAGGACATGCATTGACGAAGGACATGTGAAGGACGAAGGACATGCATTGACGAAGGACATGTGAAGGACGAAGGAACTGCATTGACGAAGGACATGTGACAGCTCCAACGCCAGTTGACCTTTGTGCCTTCGACAGGGTTTGACAAATTTGGGGCCAGGGTTGACTCGGGGTTTCGTGTTAGCGATCATATCTCACCAACCTTGGAGAAGCTGAGCTGGCGTGGTGTAAGCGACCTGGTCGGGCATCGCGACAGAATCTGCGTTTTCGGGGCGCCGAGAGATCCGCGAGCTCCCATGTGGTAATGTCGTTCGTTGTTCACCACTCCAGTCGCTGTTTCACATCGCACCATCCGGGAGTCTTTGGCGGGCGTCCTGGAACGGAACTGCAAGCCCTCGCCACGCTTTCCGACTTAGGTCTATCATCAAACGACTCGGTGGAATGATTCATCAATAAATTGAGCATTAACAACGGAAGTCATGTCTCGTCTCGGCGTTGTCACAGTTTTCGGTCCGTTAGCTGAAGTGCTTAGAGATCGAATACAAAATCTACAGCGCTGTTGGATAACCAGCTTGTGCCAAAGTGGTAAGGTTGTTATTGCATACCGAAGTCGCGCGAGAGCGCATGAGGCTCTCGAAGACCAGGCAAAGTTCTCATTGTTTTTCAGTGAGGTCCAAGTGAATGCGCGACTTTGAAGCTAAATAAATACGTTTAAACTTTGAAGCTGAATAAAGCAACTTTGAAGCATCCTAGATCGCCCCTGAAGGGCTTTGGGAGTTCATATTGAGGACTGAGGAGGTAAGTCAAGCAGGGCTACACCGATGAAACTGCTTCACCTTTGTCAAGTCTGTTGACAGGCAGTGAGATGCCATGGCCTCCCGCGACTGCGAGGCATCACAACAAGCTCAGTTCCGTCATCTCAGCGGGGTGGCGGGTCACCCACGCTCTGCGGGGGACACTGCCCGAGGGCGCGGACGGCCGCCAGCCAGCCAGATGTGTCCTATAGTAGCCGTCGCCAACTGTCCACACCCCACGCATCTGCGTACGCACGCACACAGACCTGGGGAGGAGCGGCACCTCTGTAGGTGGCTTCGTTATGCCACTGGGTGACGGTTTTAGCCAGCGGATTCGAGGCGCGGTTGCCGCAGCTGCGGGAGGTGGTGTAGCTGGACTGACTGGACGAGCTTAGACTGGGCGCTGCGCCAGCTCGCCGCCGCTCCCCCGAGCCGGGAGAGCTCCGGTACACACCGGACAGAGACCGGTGACTAACGTCGGACCCAGGTAGCTCAGGTAGGTCAGTGCAGCTCAGGAGCTGCGCTGACCGGCAGACGGCAGCGAGTTATGATGCCAATTCAGCTCAGCCAGCCGCCAACCGAGAGTGCAGGCCCGGCAGTGTTCTGAAATCGAGATCCGGCAGGGTGTCTCCGAGGTAGTTTCAGCTTTGTTCATAAGGTGAAAACGAGGTCGAATGGATTTTTTTTATGTGTCATTTTATTTTTGGCAAGTTTTTTTTTAATCGACAAATGAAATTTCCAATATAAATATGAACTATAATCTATACTTCATATATAATCTTCACAAGTGTTGAAGATCCAATGCATAAAATACTACATTGTCCTACCCATATTAAAGAATATCCTATCATTTTCTTCAAATGAACGAGATGACTACTAAATAATTATATTTTGGAGGACACTCAATTTGCACACTCCACCCAACCATAAACAATATCTGTTTCCTAATGACATCACATTGCCTCATAATTGATCAAAAATGTATTTCCTCTTGATTTATAATAGTTATTAATCAATAAATATATCCATCTCAACATCAATACAATTTCCAGGGCCATTGTATCTAACCTATGACACCAGTAAGGCGCCGTAGTTGGCGATGAACGAGCGAGCGCGAAGGAAATGTATGGACAATTTCAACTCGATCGGGCAAATAGTTTCTGAGATACAAAGAAGATGCGCACGTGCGCACGTGCAGAGGCACCCGCCTTTGACTTGTGCGAAAGTGGGGGCTGAGAGGTCCCTAACCACACACCAAATTTGAACACAATCGGCTCAACCGTTGCAGATTTATAGAATAGTGGTGACCACACACGCACGTGCAGTCACCCCACCCCTGAGTTGTGTGAAAGTGGCGGCTAAGGGGTCCCTAACCACACACGAAATTTGCACATAATCTGCCCAGCCGTTGCGGAGTTATTGCGATAAAATAATTTGCAACACCCCTCACGCGGCACGCGGCGCGCGCAATGGTAGTCACCCACATGAGTCGGCACTGGTCTCAAACAGGGTAGGTTAGATGGGGCTGCTCAGCAAAAAAGTCTGCTAGTCAATAGGACGTCCGATTGCAGAGATATGAGCTTCTCAAAATCGTCGCCACGGGCCGGGTCGGGCCGGGCCGCTCATAATCAGATTTTTCCCATACACCACGAAAGGACGGGCGACAATCAAAATGAATTGGACCCTTCTGCTTCAATAACAATCCCTCCAAAATTCTAGCACATATTTCACTTCCAATATGAAAATATCTGAAACAATATTTATTGCTTGTAAATTGTAATATAACACGAATTATGTAACTTAAAATTTGTGGTTGCAAATATAAATTACAACAATCCAATTGCCATAACATTTATATTAATATTTTGAACAATGACGACAGTATAAGCATTTCAAAATGTAACCAGTTGACCATTCTTAAAGCTGAACAGATGAAACAAAAAGACATGTTTAGCACAGTAACGGAAAGTCGAAAGAACATTCAATTAAAATATTACCTTTATTTTCTTGTCTGAAGGTAATTCTTTAAATTGTTAAAAATACTATTAATTAATTAATATACAATATTTTGAAATTATATTGAGATAGTATCTGCCAATCTTCGGACATGTCTCTCAACGTCTTCAAAAACAGACTTGATCAACACTGGGAGGCCATCTGGTACTTCCTTCCTGACTCAGATTGAGATAGGCCTCAACCATTGAGCTCGGCGAGAACGGGTCCTGACTTCGACAGGCCATATATCCTGATGACAATAAGGTAAGGTAAGGTATATGTCCTAACCTTGGATTTTACATTCTATCATAAATCATAATGCAGACGATACTAACTCACTGTGCTTCAGTGCCTCAGTATTGTTTACATTCTGATTTGATAGCATGAAAAGTCTGATGTTAAGATGTGTCCGGGGTTACAGCAGTTTACACTTTACCCTATGGCCTACCTCTACCACAACCAATATATTTGGACACACACTGGCTATGTGCTCACTCATTAAATACTTATCCGACTCTAAACAGCCTTTTGTCACATATTCTTTTCAGATAACAAAAAACATAATGCATGTAAAACAACTGAAAGCTATTAACAAATATTTATAAGAAACTCATTGATTTTTACAGAGCTGTCCAACACTGTGCTTCCTAAGAAATCCCAGGTTCTGTCCAAGCTAGGTTGGGGGTGGCTATAGTTGAAAACAATTTGAGAAACCATGATAAAAGAATTTGGAAATGGACAAACTGATGATGAGCTCACTCATTGAAGGAATCTTTGACTTCAAGCAATATTTTGTTAACACGTATTTCTTTCAAAATACTACTAAAGGTCAAGGTCAAAATACTACTAAAAGTATGCAAAACATCTGAAAGCTTCCTAAAAAAATATTTGTAGGAATGCATAACTTCTTACAGGACTTTCCAACTCCAACACTGTTTCGTAAACAAATATCCTAGGTTCAGTCTCCTCCCATGCACCCTCCCATGAAGACTCAAACATATTAACTGCGCCAGTATTTGTAAACGATGCGTCAGATGCGTCAATTCAGGACAAGGAAAGCAAAGCGCTGCTAATTTCTAGGTCTAACAAAATCGCGAGGTGGATTACGAGGTGCTTTGGCCGAACAGGTTGGCACTTATTCGACAATTTTGGCACTGCAATACCATGGAATGATACAAAACTTGGTTTTTGATAAGACAATTCATCAATTCAGTCGAAAACAACTAATAGATTTTGTAACATGTTGTATTTTTTCATTAGTGCTCAGATATTTGCAAGGTGTCCAATGGACACTCGTCCTTTTGGCCATCACATCATGTCAAAAGTGACGGTAAACTTTAATGTCTTTTTGAGAAGTTTACCAATTTTCACAGAAGAAAAGTATTCTTCCATAACCACTAACCAGTAGATGATTTTGTATTATTTTAGATATCAACGGCTGTATTACTTGTCTTTGCGTTTGGGAAAAATGCAAAAAATTACCCACAACACAGTCTGAAAAAGGCAGCGCGAAAATAGTGAACAAAATACAAGGGTTAACATAATTTGGCATGGTACATTCAAACGAATGGATGAAAATGCACGAAACTTTCCGAAAATGTACACAAATGATTGCTTTATTTAGTGACATACTTAGTTTCCTTAACCGTTTATTAATTTCCATCATTGAAATTAAGATCCAACAGGGTGTCAATCGACCTCGTTTTTGCCTCACTTTTTACGAGGCTACTAAATTATGACACGTATACCATCAGGCCTAAAAACATTATTTCATGAGCCAGATACCAGAATACTGTGAACATTTCCCGCAATATTGCGTACTTTGTGGTACTGGTAACTACATTTTCCCTGAAAAGCCAGGAATTTGAATAAAATAAAATTCATCTTTTAGTTCTGAGATGATAATAGTCTATCTGCATGGGCATAAGCCACTCATTGCATTTTCGCGAGGCTAAAACGCGACTTTTTCCATTTCCAGTGAGGTGAAAAATAATTTACCTAGGTGTCATTTTCCACCCAAAAACATTTTTTCCTTCAGAACACTGGTACAGGGGTCCGCTCCCCTGCCGAGGCTGCAGGCCACTGGCCGATGTATGTGATAACATACAAGCACTGTTTGTAGCTTCGATGGCGAAACTGCTATCGAAGCTCAGCCCAGTGTTAGAGAGAGATCTTCGCACGGAGGACTGCGACTGGAACTGGAACTACCTACCGCTGCTGATGTTCTAGTTCCAAAAGGAAATCGCATGCAAACATGGATCATCACTGTTCTTACATGCGCTGAAGGTGAACAATTGTCGCCAATTGTAGGATGAACAAGACATATTTTTCTCACGCCTGTTTAATGTTGTTGGTGGTGTAATATTTTCGCAATAAATCAGGACCATTGCTTTGTCGGTATATTTTTGGGGATATCGAGTACAGCTTATAAAGGGCCGACTAAGAGGAGAACTGTTGGGTGGTACGTGTATTCACAACTTTTCAAAATATTTTAGCCCTCCATTGTCAAGGAACTAGTTTGTTCCCCATATTTGAATTTGTCATGCATGCAGCCCCAGTAAAAAGCCGGCATACATATTTACGTAAAACTCAATTCAAAGCGGGCAAAGGCTCCAAGAAACTCTGATCGCGTGACAGCAACTTCTCTAAGAACCTTCCGCCCACTGCTCAGTCACCTCGCTCAGCCGCATCAGGTCTAGTGATTAGTGACTCCGAGACCCTGCTGTGATATGTCCCGGAATCCCGCTGCCGATTGCGTCCCGGCAGTAGTCAACAGTGGATACCCCGCCTCAGAAGACCCCCCCCCCGCGCCTGCCGCCCCACCGCCAACTCAGTCAAGGCGACGTTTAGGTAAACGCGCCGTGCAAACGGTTGCGCCAAACAGGCGGAGACGGGACCGGGTCGCAAATACCCGGAGTATAACAACCATTCGCACTCGGAATTAGAGATGACGTCATAGCTGCTGAGCGAGTCTGCTACTGGCCAGTGGACAGTGACCAGTGACCAGTGACCAGTGGACAGTGGACAGTGTACAGTGGACGGTGGACGGTGGACGGTGGACGGTGGACGGTGGACGGTGGACAGTGGACAGTGGACAGTGGACAGTGGACAGTGGACAGTGGACAGTGGACAGTGGACAGTGGACAGTGGACAGTGGACAGTGGACAGTGGACAGTGGACAGTGGACAGTGAACAGTGGATAGTGGACAGTGGACAGTGGACAGTGGACAGTGGGCAGTGGACAGTGGACAGTGGACAGTGGACAGTGGACAGTGGACAGTGGACAGTGACCAGTGACCAGTGACCAGTGACCAGTGACCAGTGACCAGTGGACAGTGGACAGTGGCGTACAGTGGACAGTGGCGTACAGTGGACAGTGGCGTACAGTGGACAGTGGCGTACAGTGGACAGTGGCGTACAGTGGACAGTGGCGTACAGTGGACAGTGGCGTACAGTGGACAGTGGCGTACAGTGGACAGTGGCGTACAGTGGACAGTGGCGTACAGTGGACAGTGGCGTACAGTGGACAGTGGCGTACAGTGGACAGTGGCGTACAGTGGACAGTGGCGTACAGTGGACAGTGGCGTACAGTGGACAGTGGCGTACAGTGGACAGTGGCGTACAGTGGACAGTGGCGTACAGTGGACAGTGGACAGTGGACAGTGGACAGTGGACAGTGGACAGTGGACAGTGGACAGTGGACAGTGGACAGTGGACAGTGGACAGTGGACAGTGGACAGTGGACAGTGGACAGTGGGCAGTGGACAGTGGACAGTGGACAGTGGACAGTGGACAGTGGACAGTGGACAGTGGACAGTGGACAGTGGACAGTGGACAGTGGACAGTGGACAGTGGACAGTGTACAGTGGACAGTGGACAGTGGACAGTGGACAGTGGACAGTGGACAGTGGACAGTGGACAGTGGACAGTGGACAGTGGACAGTGGACAGTGGACAGTGGACAGTGGACAGTGGACAGTGGACAGTGGACAGTGGACAGTGGACAGTGGACAGTGGACAGTGGACAGTGGACAGTGGACAGTGGACAGTGGACAGTGGACAGTGGACAGTGGACAGTGGACAGTGGACAGTGGACAGTGGACAGTGGACAGTGGACAGTGGACAGTGGACAGCGGACAGCGGACAGCGGCTAACGAAGTGAACTTTAGACCATGTCGGTGCCCACGTTCTTGCTGAGGAAGAGGAAAGACATGAGACGCCTCTGAATTAGAAGATATTCGTACTATTGGTTCAACTTTCAAGTTAACATGACCACTGCAAACAAATCCATTGCTTCAGTACTTAATTTAATCGACCTTTAAGATGTTGTTGAATCTCATTTAATTACAAAGGCGTTATTTTGCTAATCAACGCGCATCTTACATGCCGACTCGACATTGTCGATATGGGTTAGTTAATCCCATTAGACGTTTACTGACGCACGTAATCCACATCGCAGGGATGTAGTTTCCTATTCAGTTGGGGGCTGCAGCCCCTCCCCCCCCCCCCCCCAACTAGGGCTTCAGCCCCCCCCCCCAACTTTGACGAAGAAGTGGGTCAAATTCGGGGAGAAGTCTGCATTTTGTGGATTTCGATGGTACTTTAAGCGATGTTTTCCAGCTCAGCCCCCCCCCCCCCAACTTGTCTGGAGAAGCTACGCCCCTGCCACATCGGCATGTCACCTTGAGCACTTGAATGACAAGCTTTAATTGCCGAGTCACGACAATCGCGCATAAACGTTACTTAGGCATGCGATTTATCTACTTCTGTTGAATGTTCCAATGCAACCATTCATTTGTTTATTGTCTGTACGAAACATTGTTCGGGCAATACACTGTATATTTATAATTACAGTACAACAACTTTGTCTAATGGGCAATTGCTTCATTCACTGATCGTTTCGTCATAACGACATCAAGTCGGCACTTGACACGAGTAATGCATATTTACGTAATTATTCAAGCTGAAATAGGCATCGGCAGATAGGGCACCTCTACACCCGGAGTTTAACTCTCCCCCAGTCCTCGACCACAGCAGCCTA
This sequence comes from Chirona hameri, assembly GCA_036785665.1. NCBI lineage: Eukaryota > Metazoa > Arthropoda > Thecostraca > Balanomorpha > Balanidae > Chirona > Chirona hameri. The sequence goes on along the minus strand of JAXIVJ010014433.1, from coordinate 4,795 downwards.
ACCAGTCAGTCGTCCAATGGCCAATTGATCCGCGTCGCCGGTGCCGTTTCCGGCCGTTTTCTGAGGGGCGCCTGGCCGGTTTTGGCGCGTAAACCCACGTGTCGGCGGCGGCAACACATGTGGCGCGGGCCGGTCGATAGCCCGCCGTCGGCGCGCCAAATGGACCCGGCATCGATTGTCCCAGAGGGCGCGAGTTTTAACCGGACACCCGGCGGTCCGCAGTGTCAGGGGCGGAAGGTGGGGGGGGGGGGGGGGGGGGGCTGTTCCGCGGGTTCCGCTCTGGATACGACGCGCTGCAGAATCTCCCGCGCTTCCCTTCTGGCCACCGGATGGCGGGGTGACCGGAGGGCGGCACAGGGCGGCACACATGCTCACTGAGCGGGAGCGAACGGGCCATTCCAACGGAGCGAAGCGGCCAGGCCTGGTGCCCCGGGTCAGGGCATTGTGACCCAGCCCCCGTCCACGAATCGCAGGCTCCCTTCACTATGACGTCACCCCGGGAGTAGAAATATCTTTACTCAGCTCGATCACGTGTTAAAAGCACGAACTTTACCGAAGGATGACGTCATAAGTTTAGTACAAAGTTTACAATATAGAAGTCAGTCATCACAGCAATGATAATCCTGCCACTTAAATTGGAGTTAGCGATGCGATCAAAGAACCTCACCAACGCGTCACACCACACGGTAAAACAAAAATGGATACCATCGCTCTCCAGCGTATGCTGTTTTTTTGTTTGTTAGTCACCATGGAAACGTAAGAAATTTGTGCACCACAAATGTAAATATTAGCCAAACGAAACTTAAAATACTGCAATGGACGAAATTTACTACTTAAATCGCTGCCATACCAAAAAAGGACAAGTTGCATTTAATTACTGTTAATTATTTTAATTGAAGGACTATAACTCAAAACATATATTTAGTCGCTCAAAGCTACACTTACTCACGTACAGCGTTTTTAAACACCAGAAGAGGTGTACCCTAGTACACGTCATTTGTCCAAACTATCCAATCATGTTGGAAGCATTGGGATGACATATAGGCCTGATTACAACATACTGAAAAGTAGGTTATCTTTGACTGTCTACAAGATGGTATGGGCGGGTCTGGGCAGGGGCGCAACCACGTCCAAAAAAGTGGTACGGACAAATTGGCGTTGGGGGCGCCATCGCTCAAGAGGGCGCCATCGGTCAAGGGGGGTGCCATCGCCCCCAAAAAACTAGCAATATCGCAAATGTGTCATTTTTTAGATGTAGTGTATGTATGTACCTGTAATCTACTGTAGTACTGAAAAATAATGCCTCCATCCCCATAATCAATATGAGACCACTGGCAGATCCAGCTTCTCTCCGTTGGGGGGGGGGGGGGGGGGGGGGGACTTTTTGTGTCAAAAAAGTACCTACCATTTTTCCATCCGCTGATTTGGGCCGGTCCCCTTATTTTGGTATTCGAGCTTAAAGGGACTGTCCCACCTTCCCAAAAGTTGTCAAATGTACGCCGCTTGTGGTGCAAAATATGAAGTAATTGCTGCCGAACACGATTATGACATTTGTTTCTAGCAAACAGTGCTCAATTTCATAAAAAGTTAAGTTGTAATATGTAGGTTCATGACGTCATATTGAGCTCTAGAGAGCTACACAGAAATCCTTTACGCTGCCAAATTATGTCACAATTATTTCGAGACAATTCTGGCGCTTTGAATACAAAACAAACCAATTGCCAAACCATTGAAACGTAGCAAATATCTCCAAGGTTCACCTTAAAACAAGTTGACTACCATCACCATTTTGTAAAGAAAGACGAAGTCATCAGCTTTAGACCCGTATTAAAATACACGTAGGGTTTATTCGTTACAATTGTCAAGACCAAGCTCGAATTTCTTTTCGATTGGACCTATGTGGTTGTTTTAACTGCTACCCTACTATATTTCAATGCAAATCCAACAACATGGCTATCTCAGCTCAAATATAATGTTAGGGTGGGACAGTCCCTTTAAGAAATTCCCTTTTTTCGGAGAGAAAAAAAAACCCCACAAAAACGCGATATTCTGTAGCATATACACATATAAGTAATATAACGTTTATCTCATACCAACTCGCAGGGGCGTCACACGATTATTTTTGAGTGGGGGGTCGGCTGAAATGGAAAAAAATAACCCCCATTTTTGTCGGCGTGTATTTGTATTTGTATTTATTGAATAAACAACCACAGGCGCAGGGCCCACTTACGGTTAAAGTCATGCAGCAATACATTAAAACATTCACAAATTACATAAGTGCACATGCCACATGGTACAATAAGAGAAAACACAAAACTATACTGTATATTAAACACGGCAGCATACAATAATTACATAAAAGGCGATTAAAAGCGCCAGTAAAAGTAAGAACAAACGTTTAAATACAGCCCTGATACAGGCAACAGCCTAAAAATAGATAAATACATAAAATCGCCTTATTTAAGCCTTTGCAGCAATTTTAATGTGGATTTTCATATTAAGGTACTTGTTATTTAGCGCCGCCAAGCAGCGCGGTTTTTGTACGGGCTTGCCTGATAAAACCCAGAAATATAGGCGGTGGACCTTGTAGAGGATACGAAGGTAAAAATGTTATTCATCAAATTCAGCGTTACGACGAACCGAAGACGATGACGATGGCTTCGTTATGACGATGTCCACTGATGTGACGCCGCGAGGCGGCGTGACAATTTGAATTTTAGGTCGTGAAAAACGAAATTTTCATATTGGAACCAGACCGTGATTGGAGCCAAGCCTCAGGAACCCCTTTTCCTGGTTGCACATCTCGGTATGATTCAAAATATTTAAATGAAGGCAGTTTTGCATATACCTACATTAGCATCGGATAGTAAATCACGATGACCGGTGGCAGTCAGCACTCAATAGTACATTTGGTAATAATAGTAACTGTATACATATGTACCGAACTGTAGCAAACAACTGGTAACAGTGCAAATGGTTTGCAAGCAGCAAGAGGCAGAACGACTTTTCCGCGCATACATGGTCCCTGTGGATCTGGAGGAGCCTGGGGGGAGATGGCTTGGGGAGATGGTCCTGGCCTGGTCCCCACTATTAGCTCTTCGGTCCAGCAAGTTGGTTTATAGCAAGCTGGAGCAGCTTCCGGGTGCCGATGTCTGCGTCTTTGCGTTCGCGTCGCCTTTTTCGGAACTCGTCAGACTAGCCAGCTAAACATGTAGCCCGCTTGAAAGTTAATATTTTATGAAGGGATTGGGCCCTGGGGCCAGCAATTACCGCCAAGGAGAGAGAGAGAGCCTCTGATAGACGCTTAATGGAATGCATTTTCCAAATTTGTATAAGCAATTGCGAAAGTTGTGTCAAGCCGCGAACCGGCGCGAAATTTTCCGGTGTTTGACTGGATAGCTGGATTTTGACTGCTGCAAAGACAATGTTTACGATTTTACGATAAATTGGGAACGCGCGGGGGGGGGGCATACTAGTATTGAATTGAATGGGAGTCCCCATGGAACCCATGAAACGGGATGGAAATGGATGGGAATGGGACCATTTTTGGAAACGTAACGGGTTGGAACGGGTTTGGGACAGACCATATATTTTTTTTAGCACCACAAAAAGTTAGATATGCTGAAATGGGTGGGAATGGGAGCCCCATCTCATGTATCTCAGAAACTACTTCCCCATGATCGAGTTGAAATTCACCATACATTTCCTTCGTGTTCGCTCGTTCATCGCCAACTACGGCGCCTTACTGGTTCGGTAAAAAAAAAGTTATGGAGGAAAATGACGAATGACCTCAGGGTGAATAGATTTTACCTCGTGGAGGTCACAGGATAAAAATACCACATGGATCTTTGCATTGGCGGATCCAGAACGGTTTTTTGTTTGTTGGGGGGGGGGGGATTCCAAAAAGTCTCACAATTCTGAAAACGCATCGGATTTGGTTTGCTTATGCATTGATAGCTGATTTAAAGCTAACTTACCCTAGTAAAAGTTGCTTCGATTTTCTTATATATCAGGAAATGTGCCAATTTTGCGCCGATTTCAGTCGTTTTTTTTTTGGGGGGGGGGGCAATTGCCCATTTTGCCCAACCGTAGATCCACCACTGGATCTTTGTATTTTGCAAAAGATGCGGGACTCTGGTGAAAATTGGACAAATTTAACCATTTTCTGTAGATTTATATGCATTTGCATGTTTCCCCAATGACTTATAATTGGGAGGTCAGCAAATATACTTCACCTTAGGTAGTGGTATCCATCGGTTACCTAAATTTTGATAACCGAAACAATATTGTGACCGATTTGGTAATCGGTCGGTCAGGCTTATACATTTTTGGACACTTTCCGGTCAGCCTAATCTTAAACAATTCACTTTGTTGTCACACTTTTACACATATCCAGCAAATTTGCTCCAAATTCAATCAATTAATGTAAATACCAAATAGAACACATCATTCATATATCAAGATTGAAGATATTGCTCACAAGAAGAAATGAGGTCCTTACAAATAAGTATTGTATACCATCTAGTAGCAAGCACAATAGCAAATACCAAGTAGCAAGCACAAACCAAGCACAAACACAAACCAGCCCCTTCAACTTTGGCCAGATAAAATGTATTTCTTCCTATGTATGTATTTATGTAATATGTATTATGCTGCAAATTAATATGAAATGATTGAGGTCACATTTTTACATCCTGTTTTCAATGTGCTTTCGGTCTTGCTTGCAGCATAATTACTTACTTTGTACTAATAATTGTTACTAATTGTTACTTTGCTTTGTAAATGTATTTGGTTC